>PVKA01008417.1:24001-73199 GCA_004027165.1 Ctenomys sociabilis
AAAAAAAAAAAAAAAAAAAAAAAAAAAAAAAAAATCATCAAAATGTTGATTTTCACTGGTGTTCTAATTTGTGCAGTGCCACAGGTGGCTGATTCTTCGCAGCCTTAGACCTTTGGTCTTGGGCTTCTTTCTTTGAGATGGAGGTACTTGGTGGTTAATTGAAATGATAAATCTCATTTAGGGGTTGGCCTTTTTCACCAGTGTTTTCTAAACAAAGATGAAATAATACTTATTAGAATGGCTAAAACTGAAAAATAATCTGACAGCGCCAGTTGTTATGGGATGCAGAACACCCAGCAATTATATTCACTGCTGGTGATAATGCACAGTGGTAGAGCCACTGTGGAAGGTGGTTTGACAGCTCCAGACAGCTAAATGTATCTTTACTGTCTGGTCTAATAATTGTGCTCTGAGGTGTTTACCCAACTGTCTTTCTTACTTGCTTTTCTCTTCTGCTGGGTCAGAGTACCTGACTCCCACAATTAAGGAAGGAAATGTTTATTTAGCTCACAGTTTGTGGAGGTTTCAGTCTGAACCTGGCTGGCTTCAAAGCAGAGTGGCATATGATAGAGGGCAGCAGTTCAGGGTGGTGGAAACAGCAAATGCAACAAGGGTAAAAGGGAGGCCCAGCAGAGAACAAGCCTCTTTCCATTCCTTATGTTGTATGTAGCCTGTCTGCCCCAGGGGAGTTTCGCACTCAGACTCAAGAAGTCCACCCCATGACTGCATCAGGCTTTAAAGGGATATCTGGACACAAACCATACCACCAACCGAAAGGAGATTTGTACCCATACAGAAGCTTACATGTGCATTATTCTTATTTTTGGTGTTGTTTGGGAGGGAACCCAAGTTTATCAGTAAACTAACTGCCTCACCAGTTCTGCATGTAAATTGTTCACAACTTTGTAATCACAAATAACTGAAAGCAACCAAGATCTCCGTGAGGAATTGCTGAATGGATAAACAGACCGGATATGTTCATCCAGTGGGATATTAATCAGTGATAAGAGGAAAAGAGCTGTCAAGTCACACAAAACTATGAATCTTAAATGCATACTGCTAAATAAAAGAAACAGTTTGAAAGGCTAGATAATCTGTGACTTTAATTTTATAACATCTTGAAAAGCAAAACTATAGGAACAGAAGAAAAATGAGTAGTTATTAGTGGTCTGGGTAAAGAAGAGGGTCAAAGAAACAGAGTAAAGGAGATATTTTTAGGATATTATGTGTTACTGGATTTGTAATATTTGTTATATAATTATGACATGAAATTATGATTGACACTGTCAAACCTATAAAAATTTACAGCACGAAGAGTGAACTTTACAGTATGCAAATTTTGAAAAGTCATTTAGATTTCAGGCAAAATCCTAGGATAGAGTGTAGAATGTGACAAAACAGTTACCTATATTATGGTTGTATGAGATAGCCTCGGGGAAGAGGGGAAAGGGTGTTTGTTGACCTAAGTAACTTTGGAAATTAGTGGAATCTAAAACTAGAGGCAAAACAAACTGTGCATAATCCTTGAGCTCTAGTAGATACAAGTTGCATTCCATGGCAATATGGGCTCACTGCCTTGAATTCTGATGCTACTCTGCAGACATTCCCTGTTTAAAGACCAAGGCATGTTCTGTGACTAGGTTGCTAAGTGGATTGGTCATTAAGGAATTGTATGTAGTCAGTACAATATTAAGAACAAAGAAATGGTCAAGGGAAATCCAACTTGATGACCTTGTTTTATTGCTTAACTCTTACATGTAGTAATGCAGTTAATAGATAGCAGCACATAAAATTATAGTACTGTACTGTTCAGTACAGTCAGCAAAAATTATAGCACTGGATAAAGTGTACTGTACCAAAAAGAGATACTGAGGCTGTATAAATAGGATGTTAGAGAACTGTACAAAACTAAAGATGGGTCATGAGCTCGAGGAGTAGAGCAGTGGGGCTTAAGTCCATATCACTATTAACCAGCTCAGTCATTACACAAGGATTGTCTGCACATATCTACTGAGTTGAGCAGCTAAGTAAATAAATATGGAGATGGTGGCAGCTAGGTTTGTCACTGTTGCAGAAAAGCAAAAGGAAGTTAGAATTGTCACCATATGGGGTCTGAGGAAGTGCCCTACACAGCAAATAGGAATCTTAGTTCACCTCACTTGGGGAGTGGGTTGTAGGTTTGTGGACTACTTAACAGAAAAAGGGTTTTCAGGACCCATTGGTGAGAGGCATAGAAAGCTTTATTAGACACAGTTAAAGAAGGATACTCATAAAAACAGGTAGGGTCCTCAACAGTGTGTGTGAGTGTATCAGGTGCTGGGGATTGAGCACAAACTTTTACAGTTACCTTCCCAACCCTTGTTATTTTGAGACAGTATCTTACTAAATTGCTGATTAGCCCAGGTTGGGGTTAAATTTAGTGCCTCAGCCTCTCAGAGTGCTGAGATTATAGCTAGGCACCACCACCTCTTGCCGGAGAGGTTTATGTGGTCTTAGAGGTATCTTCGAGATGGGTGACTTAGGTTGTGTTATTTCTTGTCTTGTCAGATCACCTCTTTAGTGAGCTATGTCTGAATACAAGCCATTTGTATATGTTTGAAGTTTGGAGCTGTGCTTCATACTTCATAGGCTGCTATGTTGAGAAGGGAAAGTTGTGGGAGGAAAAGTGCAGGCTCAATTTATAGGTGAAGTGCAGGGACCTAATGTATAGGCTTGTTTCCTTTGTATCTATTTTTAATTCTCTCATCTCAGAGTGACCCATGTGGTAATGATTAGAATCAAGATCTGCATGAACTTGTATTTAGCTTAACATAGATACAGGTGGTCAGGTGGAAATGTAGGTGTGTATATGAACATGTATATCCTTGCTCCTGGTGTTTCTTGGGAAAGCCTAGAAATAGTGACAGCCCGGGAACGGTGAGCACACATTGTACCTGGACCTTGGGTTCTAGTACCCTTGTCTTAGTAAAAGCAAATGGGGCTCCTTGGAGATGGCTGATGTGAGGATTAGTACATGAAATAGAAGAGATGAGCCTCCAGCATCCTTCAGTAGGAGTATGTCCAAACGACAGGAGAGCCTAATTTAGAAGTTGCTAATACAAAGCCACAGTAGTTAGAGAAAATATAGTATTGAATTATAATCCCAAGATAAAATTAATGTGCATGAACTTCATGAATCTAATATCAACAGAGGAGATACCTTATCACCATTTAATCTGTACTGCTTCAGGTTAGCCCACATAGCTTAAACATAATGGTACATTTAGCAGTTCCCAAAGCACTGTGCATTATTGTCATGCACTTCTGTTTGTCATGCACATCCTAAGGTTTTTTTTTTTTTATTAATATAGGGTCTTATACATATTACTAGTTTTCTTTTTTAATTCTTTAATGTACTATGATGAGCTAAATGACTTTATATATGCTAGTACAGTTCTCATTTATCAAGTGCATTTGAGCTAATTTGTATTCAAGACCTGTGGTGTAGCAGAAGAGACCTTGTCAAAATGTAATATTAATTTCTGAGGTGGAATAGTTTCAGGTGATGTCAGAATCAATTGTGGACCTAGGAAGAAATGATTGAAGCTGAGGTAGATGTCTGTGCAAGCCCAGAAATTAAAAAAGAAGCAGTAAAATAATCAGAAGCGTAAATGATCAGCCAAGGTCAGAGAAATTAGAGAAAGAATATTTAAGGAAAGAAAGCTTGAGCTGAGTAGAAGATCTGAAGGGTGAGGAGGTCCTAACTTGGCTGAAGAAGGAAAGGGGAGAGTGGTCTATTTACATAAATAGAACTAGCACAAGTTTGCAAAGACTAATCAGTCAGTATCGAAAACTGAAAAAAGACCTGAGTGGCTGGAGTAGAAAAGGTGGTGGAAGGTACCAGGAGAAGATGGAAGTCTTTTCCAAAGCCAAAGCAGATTCTTTGGAAGGAATTTTAGGTGTGTTGAGGCCTGGTGATGCAAGGAAGGTGCATTTGTATTTGCAGAAAGGCACTGGCTAGCTCCTGATGGAGAGTGGATGGGAGTGGGACTGGAGTGGGTACCATTCAAAAACTGTTTCAGTTTTTTTAGTGACAGTAACAGATTGTTTGAATAGAAAGAGCTAATTTTGCTAGACTTAGAGTTTTGAGACAATATATTTATTTTCTTCTGGAGCCATATAGCAAGCACTTAGGGCCGGTGAGACAGCTCAGTGGATTAAGGGCCAGTTTTGGCAAGTTCTAGGGGCTGGAGTTCGATCCTTGGCACCACCTTGTGCTGGCCCCTACTCCAGGCGCTGAACTAATGATGAGTCCAAGTCCAAGTCTGAGAGTGGTAGTGCATGCCTGTAATCCCAGAACTGGGGAGGCTGAAAAACAGGAGGATCACTATGAGTTTGAGCTGTGTAGTGAGACCCAGCACAAAATTTAAAAAAAAAAAAAGAAGCAGCAAACACTTAACAGTGAAGACTTTATGGTAATAAAGTTTAAAACCCTAGTACTATGAGCTTTTTTTCTTTTTTTTTTAATAAAGGACTATATAATATACAGTAATAATCTTTCAGCTGATGAGCAACATTGTTAGAAATAGGCCTTGTGCTTCTAGTCTCATCTTACCACTCTCGTCTAAGAAATGTTGAGTCCTTTTAATGTCTAAACTTGTCCTTCAAATTTTAATTGAAAAATGAAACATAACTTAAAAAATTTTTATAAGACTTTTCTACAGTATCTTGGTAAAGCATGTAAATACAAAGGCTCCATGAAGATTTAAACTTGTGTAACACTTTATTTTTGTATAATGTGAAAATGTATTTTAATTTTTAATTCATGAATGGATTTAATGCATCATTCTGTCAATTTGAGGAAAGTTACATAATCTCTGAAAAGTTTAATTTTAATAGCTTAGATGGAGGTTCAGCAAGGAAACAAAGCTACTGTTACACTGTGGACCAAGGAAAGGTCCTCCTCTATGAGGATGATCATTCTCTTTGGGAGGGACACATATGGAGTGGTGAGGGAGGAAGGGCCAGCCAGCCAGATTTAACTCAGATTCTTAATTTTGAAATATGAGCTTCAATAATACTTACTTTACAAAGTAAGTTGAATGAGAAAAATCCATTAAAAAACACCTCATAGTCTGAGAGATTATTTTTAAGTAGACTTCCTTTTCTTTTACTATGGTATTGGCAAGTATAGGAAATGACAGATAAACGCAGAGTGATCGTAGAATGCTCCATCTATCTAAATCCTTCAAGTTGATTCAGAGCTCACACTGGATTGGGCTTCTTGAATGTAGATCCCAGCACAAATCTTTGGTTTGGAACTCACTCAACAGTATGACCTTGGGCAGGTTTCTTTTTATCTTTTGCTTCTAAGTTATGAAATGACAACAGTACCTGTCTTAGGGAGTTGTCTTGAATATTAGGTGAGTTAATAAACATAATAATTGCTTTTAAAACAGCACCTTTTCTGTAGTATTAAGTATATGTTAAGGGCCAGGGAGATAGCTCAGTAGAATAAGCACAAAGGCCTGAGTTCAATCTCTGATTCCACCAAAAAAATTAAAAGTAAAAAAAAAATACACACACACACACACACACACATATATTATTTCTCATGAAGCATATCTTGGGATTACCTTACCCCTAAAAGTTTTGGTCACTGATACATGTGTGCACACACACACACACACACACACACACACACACACCCCAAAAGCAAACACTAGAACCTAGTTGATTTAGTAGTTAGTTGGGTTTTATTTCTTTGGGTTTACTTAGAAATAATTTTTAAATATGCATTTAGTTTATGTGGCTTTTTCCCAGGAACCTGATTACTGGAACATATTTTTACTGTAAAAGATGTTTCACTGAAATGTCTGTTTATTGAAAAGTGACTGTTGCACATGTTTGTACTGCTGTTTATTTCTCTTGCTGGATAGCTCAGTGTAAATCTACTTCACATACATAGTAAAGCAGGTTTTTTTGTGCTATATATTGCAGCTTCTTTTTCTCCTTCTAGTTAAGTTTATTGACTTTGCTTCTCTGGCTGAGAATGTATTACTGTCTCTAACAAGTTTCATGGCTGAGAGAATTAGTTTATTCTGTTTCTTTTGGGCCATGTGAACAGGTACTAATTTGCATTGTAAGTGTAAACTTAACTGTTTAATGATAGGGTGTGCTTTGATAATTTAGTAAAGCAAACGTAAGGGAAGATGTGATCTCATTTGTGTGTGATGGTTATTGTGTATCTTAAAATACAATTTTTGACTTAAACGATACTTAGTTTTTAAACAGTTAAGCTAAATTTGACAGTTCTGTTGTCTATGAAGGAAATCTTATAGCATGACTGGAAGATTAATGATAAATTGGAATTGAATAAAGCATATCTAACTAGAAGTCCTTTTGAGGATTATGGAGACTCGTCTCACACTCTTAAGTACTTCATGACAAGATACTTCAACTTATGTATTCTTCAATTTTATGGATTTGATTTTGTTAATATCTTAGCTTTAAAAAAGGTAATTTATATCTTGGGCAAGGCCTAAGGGAGATGATTGTGAGTGAAGGAAGCCTTTTGGGATTAGGATTGAATAATAGCTAGTTTAAAGAATTTAGAAATCATTATCAAACATTTCTTCAAATCTCAGCAATGGCAGGAAGTTATTTATTTCTTTTCTTAAAAAGAAAATAAGGGGCCGGGGAGATGGCTCAGTGGAATAGGCGCTTCCCTGGCAAGAGCAAGGGCCTGAGTTCAATCCCCTGGTTCTGAAAAAAAGAAAAGAAAATAAACAGTATTGTGATGTAGTTTTTAGTAAATTTGAGCTTTTCTCTCTTTTTGGGGGGTGGGGGTTTGTGCTCAGGATTGAACCCAGGGCCTCTCACACTCTAGGGAAGGGTTTTACCACTCTCCTAGTCTCATTCCTTTTAAAAGTTTATGCTGAGATAGGGCTTCTAAGTTCCCTAGGCTAGACCTGCGCTCACAAGCAATCACCTGCTGCTGGAATTACAGGCATGCACTGTTATGTCCAGCTCATAGGTTGTTATTGATTAAAGAATTTTTGTAAATCAACTTTTTTGTACAATTGGTGATAGTTATCTTATAGAACAAAATTATATGAATTCTTAACTGTTCCTGGATAGACTGGTTGTCTAAAATTTCACTTCATATTATGCTATGTTATAGTTACCTCTGGTTTTAAAAGTAGATCATTGAGTAGGGATTTTATAAATTACATGCACATTTAGATCTGATAACGCAAAGATCCTTTTGCTCATCGTATTTCTCATATCTGACCTTTTTTTTTGTCTTAAAGGTATAGTTTACCCTACCATACTTTTAACTGTCCTGCAAGGTTGCTATATTCAGGATGTTAAGATCCTAAAACCTTTATAAAACTAACAATAGTGTGAAGAATTCTGTGGCTTAGTTGGGCTGTTTTACATACTGGATTAATTGAGGTGATGACTATTGGATTGAGTCTTTAATTATCTGAATTATTGGGAACAGAAATTAAATCATTCCAGAAACGTTATTTGTTCCTGAATTGTTTATTAAGATTCTCATTTGAATATCTTATTTGGTTTTTTTTTTCTTTCTCTTTGACATGTAGGTCATGGTAAAACCCCAAAAGATGCAGCATCGGTTCGTGCCACGCATCCAATACCAGCAGCATGTGGGATTTACTATTTTGAAGTAAAAATTGTCAGTAAGGGAAGAGACGGGTAAGTGTAAGTTTTTGGTGGAAAAAATATAATTTGCTCTTTTTGGGTAATTATTTTTATTTTGATTTGAATGTTTTGAGTCCATTATGATGTAGTTGGAAAATGAGAATCTTGGAAATGTTATGTGGAAAAGTGGAATTTGAATAGTATAGCAGATTAGATCTGACTTTGCTTAAATGCTAGTTGAAGCTAACGTCTGAGTTCATTATGTTAACTTTTTTTGTTACATTTATTAGTAAAACAGAGTTGGGATTAAACAGTAGAACGATGATCATTTTCTGTGGCTTTTGTTATACTGCCTGTGTTCTGAATTCTGAGGAGTTAAATTTTGTGAAAGCTAGTTAGCCAAAGCCTAAATCGCTTGTAAGTATTTTTACAGGGGGCTAGGGTTGGAATTTAGGTTTTGCCTGGGAAATGTATATTTGTATGCCCTTAATTAGAAGAGATGCCTAGGGTTTAGAGTGTGATTTAGAAGTTTAAGAAGGAAATAAAGCTTTTAATGACCTTTTGTTTGTAATGATATTGAAGAATTCCTAATTCTTACCCACCCTTCACCTGTAATTTACTATTTGTCTTTCTGAGTGCACATATTTGCAGTTCTGTGTGCATGTCATTCCTCTGTGTATTCACTTTCTTTACCCCTCTTCCCATTTGCCTGGCTAAGAAACTGTTTTGTTTTGTTTTTTTGAGGGCAGAGTCTCACTGTGTAGTTCAGGCCGGCCTTGAACTCGTGTAGCTGAGATCTTTCTGCCTGGGTCTCCCAAGTGCTGGGAATATAGTAGTGCACCACCATGCCTGGCTCTAAGAATCCATTTACAAGTCCTAGTTTAGGGGCATTTCTTTGTGACGTTTTGTCTTCTTCAGAATAACATTGTATAATTTCTGTGACATTTTAAGTAGACTAGTATTATTAATACTATTTTTATTGTCTGATTGCTGGTATATGACTGTACAAAAAACTAAGGTGGGATTGCTGTAATTTTTGTAACTAGTACTAAGAGCTAGCATTCAGTGAATGAATCTGTAAATTCAAAAGGAGCAGTGCCTATCCTTTTTATTCTTGAAGAAAACATTTCTTTGGTCAGATTTTATTTCTCTCATAAACTTGTTAAGTAAGTTCTAGACCTAACCCAGTGTACTGGAAGGGAAGAGTAATATGTTCATGAAAAAAAAGCAACTCATATTGTGAATTTTAGCTAAGCGGTGTTTTTCTAGAGATGTACTGAACTGTGGCAAAGAATATAAAAATTCTTTCTTAAATTCCAATTATCTTTATAAAGAATGAACCAGAATGAGCAGCTGTTAAGCACCTTTTGTTTGTAATGGCATATGTCCATTTGAGAGCTCATAATTTAAAATAGAATTTTCTTTTAAACAGTGTATTTATGCATTTAAAACGATAATTAAATCAGGATCTGAATTTTTCAGAAAAGTTATCACTGAAACTTATTTTTCCTTTCCTTCATACTCTCCCCCCCCCCTTTCTGCGTGGTTCCGGATATTGACTTTGTGACAACACAAGTGTTTATGCTACTGTACTATCTTCCTGGCTCTGAAACAGGTTTTCTTATGAAATGGCCAGAATTGAGTATGAATAACCTTCATTAGAAGAATGATAAAACCAGGAAGAGCTGATGTTAATGTAGTATGCACTCAAAAAGACTGTTCTGTCACATGCATTATTTCTGTGTCATCAGATGGAAAATTAGGGATAGGACTATGATGGTTGTTGTTTGTTTTTAAATATGTGCAAGATAAAGCTTGAAGGACGTTTGTTTTATTGGATGAAAGAAGTCAGGCATACATCTCCATGCCTGTAATCTCAGCACTCTAAGAAGCAAATGCAGGGGAACCTCAAGAAGTTGAGTGCAGCCTTGGCAGTTTAGCCACTTAGCAAGACCCTGCCTGCCTCAAAAAAAATTAAAAAGGGATTTGGAGTGTAGCTCAGTGTGAGAGGTCCTCGGTTCAGCCCCCAGCCCCTCCCCAAATATTTTTCTACATTAGATTTTCATTTAAGCTAAGCATATTTTCTGTGTATATTCAGCAAAATCAGCTCAATGTAGGTAGCCTGTAAAAATTCTGTGATTAATTTAAAAATAAATTTCTAAAAATTTTTAGCATATCACAATAAAAAATTAAATCAGTTTATGTGCATGGCTTTATGGGAGACATATTTAAGGGGTGTGCATTACTTTGTGTTACAGTTAGTGATCAGTGATTAGTGGATGAGTTTCTGAAAAGGTTTGTTTCTTATAAGTGCACTTTAAGGGAGTTCAGGAATTTCATTCAGGTTTTAAATTATGCATCCTGATAGAAGCATTGGAGACAGTTAATTCTAAAAGTGAGAGAATAAATTTTTTATTTGAAAATTTTTAGAATTATAATTCATTACAAGTGTGATATTTTTAAACTCTTCAAACAAAATATTGATGCCACTCTGACAGTGATTCAGAAAGAACTGGCATGTAACTGAGTCTTTGCTGTTCTACTCCTAAATTCTTCTGATGGAAATGTACTCTCCCTCAGAATGTTCCTTCTGTGTTTCCTCACTTTCTAGATTATGAGGGTGGTGGGATCCTAATGTCCTATGTGAGTACGGCTGAAAAAAAGAGTGCTTCTCTCCTATCTTTAAATCAAAAACTACAAAAAAATTTAAAAACTACAGAAGCTACTGATTGTAAGCAGCAAAGGGAACCTCACAGATAAGGAACAAAGAGAAAGCACTGTATTTATTAAGTCAATAAGTATTTGTTGAACACAGTGCATTGTCATCATCTGACTTAAGAAAAATGACTTCATTTATATATGGCATGTTCAGTGTATTTCCTAGTATGAGATCTGACATTTAGTAGAAAATCAGTAAATACATTGAGTGATACTAAATTTAACATTTGGAAGGTAGGGGGTAGGGAGCAGGCATATTCAAATAACTTGATTAAGACATTGTCTACTTAGTGCTTTAAAGTTGAGGCCATATATAGAAGAACTGAGGAGAGAGCAATAAACAGACTTATAAAGCAAATGGTATTTTCATAGACCTTATAAAATGAATACGAATTTGAGAGGCTTTGTTGTAAATGAATATTTAGGACTGAGGTAAATGACTGGAATAACCTCAAGGGAAGAGTGGAGCTGTGTGCTTTGGCACAGGGTACCACTCAGTGTGTTTGGACAGAAAGCATTACAAAGAAGGGGTTAGAGGAGTAAGAATCGATTAGTACCAGAGATCCTTAGTGACAGTCCTAAGGCAGAATAAGTAGTGGGGAACTCTCAGTCTTTTATTGAGTAGAAAATTGGTAGACTGTCTGCATTAGATGGTACTGAGTAGGGACTAGGAATGCACTGTGGAACGGCAGTGTGAAGGGTAGTGGGGGAGAGAGTGGGAGGCTGGGGTGTGAGTTAAGTTTTAGGCTATTACCTAAGAATAGGTCATGATTCAAAACAAAAAGGAGGTGATTTTATTTGTTGATTACTGTTTATTTTCCAGTTACTGTGATAAGACTTCAGGGTTGGTAATGATGGAGGCAGGGGCTGCAGACCTGGATGAAATAGTGTCTATACCATTCTGAAGAAGGGAAAGGAATGTGCAAATACAGAATGAAATCTCATGTGAGATGTGTAGTATTAGACATTTATAAACTAGACAAATGGTGCAGGGAAAGAAATGACCAAATCTTTTGAAAGATGGGTTGCTAATCAAGGAAGTCTTCAAGGCATGTATACAGTAGGAAATAGTTGGATTTAAGTCTCAGGCTTTCCTGTCCTTAGTCTCTGTTTACTTTTGTCAGGCTAGTTTCTTAGTTATTGTTATGGTTTGGAGGTTTTTTTTTTTTCTTTTTTGGTCTTTTAGAGACAGGGTCTTACTATGCAGTTCAGGCTGGCCTTAAGCTCACTTTGTAGCTCAGTGTGGTCTCGAACTCACAACAGTCCTCCTGCCTCAGCCTCCCGAGTGCTGGGATTACAGGCATGCGCCACCACGCCCGGCTGGTTTGGAGTTTTTGCAAGGGGAATAACACAATATAGGACACACATAATATTTTATAATGAATTACTCAAAGAATTATATACAAAGAGTACAGGAAATCTGTCCACATACTAAAGGCCAAAGAATCCAGCTAATCAAGGGCCAGGATCCTAATGTCCTGTATGAGTATAGCTGAAAACCTACAGGGCGTAACAGTGCCTCCCACAAGTCCAGCTGGAGGCCTGGAGCCCATGACAGTATCTCATGCATGCCTGTTTCATGGTTCAGCACTGAAAGGAAGCAGGTCTTGGAAGACCCAGAGGTCAGTGGAACCTTAAAAGTCTGTGCCAGTAGGATGAAGGATCTGTGCTAGCAAGCTGAGGAGTCTGAATTGGAGCTAGGAAGCAATGCTCAAGGTAAGAACCAGAGTTCTCCCTAAAAGTACCACAGCCATCCTCAGCAACAGTGAGGTCTTGAGCTGCTCTAGCAATGAGGAGAGCTGAGCTCCCATCAGGAAAGCCAATATGCCAAGTGTCTCCACAAGGCTGAGCAGTGTACCATCTTTCCCTCCGGAGCCAGGAAAGGATGCTCAAAGTGAGGACCAGCGCTCCCCCAAGGTGAACCATCTTCAGTGACAATGAGGTCCCGACCTCCTCCTCCGACAACAGCCAAGTTCATCTGGAAAGCCAGTATGACAAGGTCTTCTACCAGAATAGCCCAAGAGAACTAGGAGTTCCCTAACAGCTTCGCAACAGTATTTCCAGCTTCCCTAAAAGCCTCTTACGCTGCTAGCAACAATCCTCAGGGACACCTCCCACACCCAGCACCATCCGAGTACAGTTAATCTTGGTGTATGAAGTTGACCACCAGTTGACAGTCTACTACAGTTATCCTTAACTGAGATAATATGTGGCTTTAAATTTTAAAAGCTGATAAGTTACTTTTGTTGAACAGTGTAGCAGAGATTTTAGTCCTGCCTGTGCCATTTACTACTAGTTCTATGATATGGTTCTTTTAGACAAACTCCCAAGTTTCATTTGTAAAAGAAAATAATAATGCCACCTGCATGGGGCAGAATTATAATACAAATCATCTAATTTGTAAACTCATGATCCTGGTTGCTACTGTGGTTTTACAGCACACTTGTGATCTCTGCTGCTGCTGGGAACCACAGTGTGGAGGTTGTATGAGGAGCATGTGTAGAAATGATTGTGGAGGGATTTTTAATGTTAACAGCCTTTTCTTTTTATCTTTCAGGGGCATATATTAAATAAGGAAATACTATTTTAAATAGGCTGCTTTTGGTTATTATGGAAAATAGATGTGACAGATGTTAGGACCAATTGGGCTATTGAGGAGTAAATCTGTGTAATGGAGTTAGTGAGGTTGGTAATGAACTACAGTCATGCATCCTTTAATGAAATGACTGAGATGCTGAGAAATGGGTTGTTAGGTAATTTTGTCATTGTATAAACATCCTGGAGTGTACTTGGGCAAAACAGTTAGCGATGACATCACTAGGCAATGTATGTTATAAATGTTGTCTGTTGTTGACCTACAACGTTGTTATGTGGTACATGACTGTATTTAGGACATCAAACCTACATAACTCATAAGTTTAGGACATTAAAACCTGATTAGAAAGTAGAATTGGGCTGATGAGAAAGAGTTAAAGGTTTCTGGCTTAGATAATTTAATATGAGACTGAACAGGAGGAAACGTTGGAGGTGCAGTTGTTATGCAGCAGTTACTCTGGAACAGGGCACATTCAGGTGATTAATAGCAAGGTTTTTACTAAAATGTGTAAGTGGGATTTAGGAGAGAGTAGAGCTGAAGGTAGATTTTTGGGCCCACCAGAATGCAAGTTTTTGAAGTCACTGATTAGAATTGATAGAATCACCTAAGTATATAGTGTAAAGAAAGAGGCCTAGAATGGAAACCCTGTACCATATTTAAAGAATATGGAAGAGGGAATCTAGCCAAAGATTCTGAAAAGGAATGTTGGAGAGTTAGAATGCAGATTTCAGAAAGTACAGTATGTCCAAAGACAAGGAAATGAAGTCAGAAGAGGGCTGTGTATGTCTGCTGCTTTGTTGTTCAGGAAGCTGTTAGTGTTGGTGATAGCACTTTCCTCAGAGTTTGTGGAAGCAGGTACCATGATATTTAGGAGATAGAGGTTTGTTGTGGTTGGGATAATCAGCCACTGGGTAAAACAGTTGTTATTGGGAAAACAATATTTCATAATTCATTTAGAAAAACAATACACTGCCAGTTTGAAGATTTGGACATTATACAAAAAAATGTGAGAAAGGAAACTGTCCATAATTTTTTATAATACTCTGTTTCTTTCCAGATTTTATGTACAGATTTAAATCTAAAGCATAATTATTGTTACAAATCTGTGTCTCTTGTTTATTATTATGGAAAATTATTTTATGTACTTGTATAATTGTAAGCTTTTTCCTATGAATATCTTTACATTTTGGTTTTGTCTTTGTAACATAGCATGATATAAGAATATTGAGGCACATCCATAGTTATCCTATTGTTATTTAGGTTGTTTCTATCACACTATTGCAGTATTCCTTGTTTATGAAATTTGTTTTTATTTCCTTGAAATAGAATTATTAAGATCAAGCAAAGGGTTTGCACAATTTTGGGGATTGTGATTTATGTGGCCAAATTACTGTCCAGAAAAATTATTCTATTTCGTATTTGGGTGGAAAAGACCTGTCATATTTATAGAGCTAAGGAAAGAAAATCACTAGTGGGCCTAAGGGAAGACTGAAAGTGATTGGGCGAGTATCTTTGCTCAGGGGCGGGTGTGTGGACTAAAGTATAAGTAAACAGTGTGGATTTAATATGGACTTGATTGTACCTTAAATATACTGCTCTGGACTCTGTGATCCACCTGGATACATCCAGAAGTGTGCTCTACCAATCTCCCGTGCAGCTTCCGAGCCAGTCAGATTGGCATGATCAAGCTTAACCACCACAGCAGCTTACACAGTGATGTCATTTTTGTCTGTGTACTTAATTGCTTAAGGAGAAAAATTACTTGCATGATTGACATGATATGGGGCATATTACTAGTTGGGTAAGTTGTGGAGCTATTACAGTAGTTGGTTACTGGTAAGAGAATATTTAAATGGATTGCTTTACTTTAGGCTAGGTAAGGAAGGAAGGAAATCAGCAAGGAACTGATAGGCTCAGAGAGTGGAAAAATTGATGTATTGCTATTTTTAGATTTAAGATATGTAGAGGAGGGCCAGGGAGATAACTCAGTAGAATAAGCACTTGCCTGCTATGCGCAAGGTCCTGCGTTCAATCCTCAGTACTAAAGAAAGAAAAGATATGTAGAGGATTTCTGGAATTGCTAAGTTGTTAAGATTGTAATACATGGTGAAAAACAACTTCATTAAGACAAGGCTGTATGAGAGGAGTTTTGGTCTATTTTGTTGACTTCTATATCCACAATGTCTAGATTGATGTCAGGCATAAAATAGGTACTAGGTAAATGTGTTAATTGAGTAAACAGAGGTGTGGATAAATACAACATCTTTTCTGTATGCCCATGTGTGCAGCACAGAATTTAGATACAGACTTAGTTACTTTTTTCTCCTTGCTAGGAAAAAATACCTGATGCACAGATTTAAAGGGGGAACAGTTTGTTTTGCTTATAGTTTGCAGAGGTTTCAGCTCATAATCAGCTGGCTCTAAGGCAGGGTGGCATGGCAGAAGAGCCACAGTTCATGGCAGTGGAAGATTGCAAAATAAGAGCACAAAGGCAGAGCGAACCTTTTTTCCCTCTCTTACATTTTATACAGGCTACACGCCCTCCTAGGGCCTGCGTAGCACTTATTTATATCTTCAGTCCTTGCACTATACAATGAACTAATCATTCAGATGCCTCTAAAAAGTACTTCCCACCCCTCCATCTCCCATGACCCCATGAAACTAGGGTAGGGACATCTGGACACAAACCACAAGTACTTAGTATATATGGAATGAATAAAGTGAATCTTGGACTTTGGCTATGTACTTAGCTACATTTTGAAAACACCAAGGAAGGATGATGGGAGCTGTAGGGAAAAATTATTTAGTAACATGCGTAGTTAATGTGGGAAAAGTAACATAGAGATAGATAACCATCGTATTTCTCAGATGATTCTTCTCTCTCTCTCTCTCTCTCTCTCTCTCTCTCTCTCTCTCTCTCTCTCTCTCTCTCGTGGAACCAGGAATTGAACTCAGGCCCTTGCGCTTGCCAGGGAAGCACTTATCCCATTGAGCCATCTCCCTAGCCCAAAAGCTCAGATTTTTTTTTTTTTTTTTTTTTTTTTTTTTTGGTGGAGGGGGAACCAGGGCTTGAACTCAGGCCCTTGGCGCTTGCCAAGGAAGCCCTTATTCTACTGAACCATCTGCCTGGCTCTCAGATGATTCTTTAGTTGGTTATTTTCAGTTATATTTGAAGCTCAAATCATACCTCTTAGGCTATGCATTAGTTTATATCTACTAACTGTAGTAGTTTTTAATGCATTGTTAATGCAAGGGAGAAGTAAATCCTGTGAGGTAGAAAGAAACAAATATTTTTTAAAGCATCTACAATCCTACTATCCAGATTCACTACTGTTAACATTTTGGGATATCTTCTTTCAGCCTGTGTTTCTCTGTTTAATATTGTTTTAATGTGTATGTATTCATATATATGAGTGATTTAAAAAACCATATATACCATTACACTTTTGTCTTACTTTGAATTTAAAAGTTCAAAGAGAAAGTACCCTATTTAATAGTGTTTCAGAGGTACCCATAGTCTTTCAGTGTAACTTTAAGGTAAAATAACTTTGTCATAGTGAATAAATTACTTGAAAGCACATTTCAGTTCTTAGGAGGCAAATAGCTAGTTTGTTTTTATTTATCTCAGATATACAGAGTGTTTGTTTTTAGCCTACTGCTGGACTCCTTTTTTAGAGAGAAAATACTCCAGATTAAGCACAAAGGGTTATTGGTCCTAGAGACTTCTGGATAGTTTGGCAGTTTGGAGAGGTTTTGCTGAGGAGTGGTTGAGATGTTTTTAAATGATTGAAGAGCAAAAATGAATGAATGAACGAAGAAACGAATGAAGAGCAATAATTATGGCTGGGTGAAAGAACAGATCATGTAAGAGTCAAACTTCTTTCCTGTGTTTCTTTTAAGACTAAGCGGTTTTAGACTTGGTAGAGTGAGTATCCATATATTTGCCACCTAAATTTTAGGATAAGTTTCTGCTGTATTTGCCTTATTACAAATCTGTCCATTCATCATTGTATCCTATTTTTAATAGGTTTCTTTTTTTTTTTTTTTTTTTTTTTTTTTTTTTTTTTTTTTTTTTTTTTTTTTTTTTTTTTTTTTTTTTTTTTTTTTTTTTTTTTTTTTTTTGTCTTTTCGAGACAGGGTCTCACTATGCAGTTCAGGCTGGCCTTAAGCTCACTTTGTAGCTCAGGCTGGTGTCAAACTCACAACAATCCTCCTGCCTCAGCCTCGGAGTGCTGGGATTACAGGCCTGCGCCACCCCGCCCGGCTAATAGGTTTCTTTTTTGAGAGAAAACATTTTATTTATTTTAATTCATTTTAATGAGAAGAAAAGCTAAAATAGCAGTGAAACAGTTTCAAAACAGGTTAGTAGGACAGTTACAATAACTAATACATTGCATATTGTTGTCTTCATAGTAGTTATTCAGAGGACAAGGTGCAGACATGATATCTTGTCTAAACAATATTAGTATAAGCCTTTCTTAATGAACTAAGAGAAAGTAGCTGTGTATCTATCCTTTTTTTTTTCTTTATTTAAGGCAGGGTGTATAGAGTCTTACTACATAGATCAGACTCAGTGATTCTCCTGTTTTCAGTCCCCCAAGTGCCGGGGTTACCGGTGCGCCCACACAACCATGCTTAGTCACCATCTCAGCACGGCTCGCGGGGATCCACTCCTGGCCTCTGCGCTCTGCCTAAGCAGGCGCATTAGTCTGCTGAGCCGTCAGGCCGCCCATTTCCTAACTCTTGTGTACATATATATATTTTTTTTCTTTTTTTACAGTATTTTTAATAGATTTCAAAGTAATTGTAGTTTCCAAATCAATTTTACTTAAAACACACTTTTTCCTTACTCCAGTGTTACTTGCTTTATCCTAGAATATATACATTTCAAAATTAAACTTTTAGCATTCATAGTAAAGGTACTGTATTTAATAATGTATGGTTTCTTTGCAGTTATAGTCTGCAGACCATCTACTAGAGTTGGCTAGTGAACATATTGTGTTGTAAAGTCATTTGAAGTAGTTATTTTCTCTATTTCTGGCATGACTTTCTACTTTGTTAGTTTCAATTATTTAAATTTGCCTTCTACTTTTAGTGATTGCTATTCTTTTTGGGTTTTAATTATCTAAAATGTCATCATTGTTCCAGAATTCAAAGTGTTTAAAAAGGCACTTTACAAAAGGTTCACTTTAACCAGTCTTCTTCAGGTAATCATATTTTTAATTCTTGACTCATCCAGTCATTATTTGTTTCTCTTTGAAAAGTTAAATTCTGGATGGATATTATCACAAGTAATTCATACAGTAGTTGCTTCTGTTTAGGGTGAAATGAGTAGGTGGAAACTGAAAGTAAAAGGAAACTTGAAACATTTTTGTGGCTTAAATCTCTTTATGATAAAGTGTATTTTCTTTGTTCTTTTTGAAGGGCCAGTATATTTTTACATTTAAGAGTTAACTTTATAGTCTTAACCTATACTCTGCTCCCTTTTAAGGGTATTCTTCTGTGACAAATATGGATTTAATAACATCTGCTCTTTTCTTTCCTCTCCCCCCCAGTATCTACCATTTTGACACTTAAAAATTTGTTGGTTTACCTGCAGTAAAATGAACTTTTCTTTTGTGCATTAGAGTTTTCACAGACACACAGAATGATAACCACCATAATTGCCACACAGAACAGAATAGTTGTCTCACTCCCCCATGTCTCGCTCCCTTCCATGTTGGTACTTTTTTTTTTTTTTTTTCAAACCCTTCTTCCACTCCTAGTTCTGAGAAATCACTGGGTTTCTTGAAACCATAGTGTTGCATAAAAGTAGCTTTTTGGGGTTTAGGTTTTTATTTTCCTTCCTGGCATGATGCATTTTAGATTTGGTCAGGAATTGGGTGTATCAGCAAGTTATTCCTTTTTCTGTAAATTCTCTCCTATTTCATTTTCCTAATTATCTTGTATCTTTAACAGCACTAAACGTTTAACATGCACTATTGTAACTTTATTCTCAGTCATTTCATGTTCCAAATTTAATTGTGTTTAGTACTCCTTGTTAGGGTTTTTGGTTGTGTGCTGAAGTTAATACTCTACTGTAGAGCTCATAGGAACACTTCCTTAAATCTTTTTCTACTTCACACTATTTGTGACTCAAATTATTTGAAGATTGGATTGTATATAAAATCCCTGACAACATTTTCTTTATGTATTTGGTAACAGGGTCTTGCTACACAGCTCAGACTCATAGTGATCCTCCTGTCTCAGCCTCTGCAGTGCTGGAATTACAGGTGTGCACCATCATGCCCATTTTGGTGACCAGCAGAGCATGCGATATCAGGTTTCAAACCTTGTGTTTGCTAGGGAGGTGCTTAGACTGTCAAACTATAACTCCCTATCCCTGGCTTAACATTTTCTTAGGGGCACCTAGTCTTAGATACAAAATGTTTTTGGCAAGGTTTTGCTGTTTATTTACTTTACCTTCAAGTATACTCTTAAATAGTATGTTCAAGTCTTTTACTTCAGAAAAAATTCCTTATGTGGTAATTTTCAGTATTTGTCCCATGTGAGCATATCAGTGTTGATTTGAGAAAAGGTCTTGGTTTGTACCTCTGGCTGGCCTCAAACTCAGGGCATCCTCTTTCCTCAGACTTTTGAGTGCTGGTATTACAGGCCTGTAACACCATACCCAGCTTGAACGTGTGTTTTTGAAGACTTCAGTTAGAAATATGTGTTGGATCTTTTTTGACTACTAGGTCATTTTTTTAAAAACCCACTTTTCTTGGCTTTTTATTTGCTTATTTAAAAAAAATTCCTGATTCTGTTTCATTTTTCATTTTCTTTCTTTGGTTTATTGTGTGGTGCTGGGAATTGAAGTCAGGGTAAGCACTCTACCACTGAGCTGTATCTCCAGCCAGATTGCTTGATTGAGATAAGGTCCCTCTGATTTGGCCTGGGTTGGCACTGACTTTTTTTGGTACTAGGAATCGAACTTAGAAGCTTGTGCTTGCCAGGCAGGCTCTGATGGCATTAACTTTCTCTTTTGGAGCAGGGGTGGTCCTGGGAATCCAACCTAGTGCCTTGTACAAGCAAGGCAAGAATCCCTGCCCCCATCCCCTGTTCAGTTTTAGTAAGTAACTGAAAGAAATTCGTTTGTTCTCCCATTTGAAGGAAAAGATGGCTGTATTTTAGTGTGCATGTGTGTATGTACAATAGGTGTTGTGGATTGGTAACCTGTACACATGTCCTGTGTTTCTTTAGAAATACATATATTTGCCCTTATATATTACTATAGTAATTACCATTGATGCTTTTAAATTTTATTCTGTATACATTGTGTCATTAGGCAGAAATAAATTTTTAGAAACATATTAAGTAATTTTAAAGTTATGTAAGACAAAAAAAAAAGCCTCTCATAGTTTGAGTAACTTCTTACATGAAGAAGCCATTGAAAATTGAAATTTTTAAATTAAACCTCAGGCAGTTTCTTTCCTTTTAGGTGACCATTATGCCCATTAGACAAATGCTTACTGTGTGGTTAATGTTTAGTATAGTTTGAAAGTATTTTTATTTCTGAAATTCATAATTACTGTTAAGAAATCACATGAAATCGTCTTGAGTTGCAAATAAGATACTGATTAAATGAATTACCTTGTTAATTAGAAGCTACTCTAACCCTACAGAATAAAGTGCTTTTAAATCACCAATCCTTTAGAAACTGCCAAAGATGGCATCATGTCACTCAAATAGGTCGTATTAACCTTTCTGGAAGGTTTACAGTTCCAAGAAAAATGAAGAGTGTAGTATGTTAAACTATTTTATAAAAAAAAAATTTTGGGGGGTAAACTGTGGATTAAACTCAGGCCCTTGCACTTGCCAGGGAAACACACTCTACTGAGCCATCTCCCTGGCCCCTATGTAAAGTATTTTCATCTGTTACATCTGTGTTACATCTTTTTATGTTGCTAAATAGTATTTTTATAGCAGCAATAGAATGATCACATAGATTTGTTTTGTGTCTTTTGGGGGCTCTAGCAGCACCTCACTAAAGTGTGATGGCTTCTCAGTTCCAAGGCCATCCCTTCCTCCAGTCATGGGGTTTGCAGATTGGCTAAGGTCTGTGGGTCCTTTCATAGGTGGGGGCAAAAGTGCTACATAATTTTATTGTGTGCATATATGATTGTGTGTTACGTTTTTTTCCATATAAAGATTCCAGTTTGTAAGTAACGTAAATAGCACTGCATTGAATACTCTCATACTTGCTTTTACATGTATTAGTGGTTATTTTCCTTAGGATACGTTAAGTGAAAAATGATTTGTCCATTTTAAGGAGAATTTCATTCTTTCTTTTTTTTTTTTTTTTTTTTTTGGTGGAACCAGGGATTGAACTCAGGCCCTTGCGCTTGCCAGGGAAGTGTTTATTCTACTGAGCTTATCTCTGCAGTCCCCAAGGAAAATTTCTTTAATTAGTAAACACTAGTATTTTTAATGTTTTTATTTTGCATGTGTTTTCTTGATGTACGTATTTAAACATCACTTTTTTTCTTTTTTTTGGTACAGGGTCTCACTACCCATTTCAGACTTGTAGTGATCTCCTGTTTTCAGCCTCCCCAGCAGCTGGGATTATAGGCATGCACCACCACTCCCAGACTCCATCTCCTGCTCAGCACACTTTGGGGGTGGGGCTGCTGCAGCATATGGTACCAGAGATCAAACCCCAGTCCCTGCACTTGTCTAAGCAGGCATTTAGTCTGCTCAGCTATCTTGCCAGCTCTCACATTTTTTATTAGCACACTTTTTCTTGTTTGATATTGGAGATTGAACTCACAGCTCTGTGTGAACTCAGCTGTACACCTCCAGTTCCTGTATTTCCTTTAAACAGTTTTAATTGATATATAATAAAATTAGTTCTTTTGACAGATGTGTAGAATCTGTAACTACCATGATACTCAACATACAAAAAAACCTGATCACTCCTTGATCTTTTCTATTTTTGCTCCTTCATTAATCTTTCTTCCCTTTCTAACTGTGGCAACCACTGAATCATTCTTCCCTGTAGGTTTTCTTTTTCCAAAATAATGCATTAATGAAACGATAGTATGTAAACATTTGACACTGACCTCTTTCATTTAGCAATATGCATTGAAGAGCTATATACATCTTTTTATGGCCTAATATGTTTTTTTTTTTTTTTTTTTTTTTTTTTTTTTTTTTTTTTTTTTTTTTTTTTTTTTTTTTTTTTTTTTTTTTTTTTTTTTTTTTTTTTTTTTTTTTTTTTTTTTTTTTTTTTTTTTTTTTTTTTTTTTTTTTTTTTTTTTTTTTTTTTTGATACCAGGAATTGAACTTAGGACCTTGTGCATACTAGGCAGGCACTAGGCCACTGAGCTATATCCACAATCCATAATGTATGTATGAATGTATGTGTTTATTTATTTTTTAAAGAGAGTACAAATTAGAATTAAAACAAAAAAATTACAAGTAATACAGCATTTCACTTAAAGTAATTTGGATTTCACAGTATTGTAATACATAATGCTATCTTCCAACCTTGCATATTCATATTACCAGTTATATGCATGTAAAATTAGAAGAAGAAATGTATAAGAAATTAAGAAACAATTGAAAAAAGACAATGAGTAGAAAAATATCACAGAAGTATTTGTTTTCCAGGATTGCTTTTGATATTCTGAGTCTCATCTGGTTCCAAATGAGTTTGAGAAAATTTTTTTCTAGCTCTGTGAGGTATTCTGGTGGGGATTCCATTGAATATGTATAACAATTTTCAGAGTATGGCCATTTTCACAATGTTGGTTCTTCTTATCTAGGAGCGTGGAATATTTTTCCATTTTCTCAAATCCTCTTCAACTTCTTTTCTCAGAGTACCATAATTTTCACTGTATAAATATTTCATGTCCTTTGTGAGATGGATTCCTAAGTATTTTATTTTTTGAATGTTATTGTGAAAGGTGTGGTTTTACTAATTTTTCTCTCAGTGTGTTCATCGTTTGTGTACAAAAATACTACCAACAGGGCTGAAGAGATAGCTCAGCGAACCAAGTGCCTGCTTAGGGTTTGATCCCTGGTCCCACATGCTGCTCTGACCCCAACCCCAGGGCATACTGACCCAATCAGTGACCCACAATGGGCATGGTGGATGCCTGTAATCCCAGTGCTGGGGAGGCTAAAAACAAAAGGATCACTACGAATCTGAGCTCCGTAGTGAGACCCTGTACCAGATACATAGAATGAAAGAAAAATAAAAAAGCTACTGATTTTTGGGTGTTGACTCTGTATTCTGATACTTTGCTGAATTTGGTGATTAAATCTACAAGACTTTTGGTGGAGGTTTTGGGTCCTCTGTGTAGAGTATCTTGTCATCTGCAGATAATGATAATTTTACTTCTTTTTTTCCAATCCTTATTCCTTTTGTTTCTCTCTCGTCTAATTGCTCTGGCTAATGTTTCCAGAACTATGTTGAACAGGAATGGAGACAATGGACATCCTTGTCTTGTTCCTGATTTTTAAAATGAAGGCCTTTAATTTTTGCCCATTTAGTATGATGTTGGTGGTTGGTTTCTCATCTCTCCTCTCTCTCTCTCTCTTTCTCTCTCTCTCTCTGCTTCTGGAAAAGCAGATTCTTTCAAAGTTCTGTTGCCTTCCAAGATGATTACCACCAGCAATGAATGAGAATTCCTGTTGTTCCTTATTCTCATCAACAATTGGCATGTCAAACTTTTGCATTTTAGTCGTGGTAATAGGTTTATAGTGTTCTCTTACAGATTTAATTTGCGTCTCTGTGATAACACGATGACTATCTTTTCATCTGTTTATTTGCCAGTTGTAGATCATCATTTGGTGAAATGTGTGGTGATTAAGGTGACGAGGGTTCGTCTTTATTGGCTTTTGGGTCTACCACGGCACTAGTAGAGCACATTTCTAGGCATATCTGGGTGAGCCATGCAAGTATGACCTTGGGACCTGATTCCTTACTCCTCTCTGGCAGTTTTCTCCTGCCTTGCTTCCCAGCACTATAAACTGAGCTACTTTGTCTGCCATACCTTTTGCCCTTGTGTCTCCACTCTGGAGCCTGGAGCATGGACTGAAGTCATGAGTAAGTTATCTCTTCCTTCAGGCTGTGTCTGGTGGTAAGTGGGAAGTGACTGGTACAAGCTATCTGTTCAGGTTTTTAGCCTTTTAAAAAAATTTCAATTAACCACTCTGCCACTGAGTTGTACACTGTGACTCTTTGACCTACTTTTCAACTGATTATTTTAAATATTTCTTTTTTAAAAAATGTATTTAGTACAGGGTCTACAGGGTCTCACTGCACAGATCAGACTTGTAGTAGTCCTCCTGTTTTCAGCTTCCCAAGCTCTGGGATTACAGGTGTGTGCCACCACACCCAGTCTCATTCACCATCTCAGTGAGCCCCGGGGGTGAGGCCAGCACAGCATGGGAATTGGAGCCTGATCTCTGAGCCCTTGCCTAAGTAGGTACTTTAGTCTGCTGAGCTATGTGGCAGGCTCCCTTGTTCTATTTTGAATATAAGTTCTTTATCAGATTTATTTTTGCAAGTACCATATTTTCTCCTAGTGTGTGACTTTTCTTTTTTGTTGTTGTTGTTTCTGTTTTTTGTCTTGTACCAGGGATCAAATTCAGGATGTTTAGCTTGCCAAGCAGGTGCTTAAACTGCTGAGCTACATATGTATTTATTGGTATATTTTAGATATACATAGTAACATTCATCATGGGAATTTGTACCTGTCCCTGCTAGATCTTGCTGCTTTTTTTTCATCCTTTTCTTCCTTCCTCTCCCCTCCCTTGTTCCCCTTCTCATTTGAATGTTTTCTTCACATTTCTTAATGTCTATTACACATTTTGATCCTTAGTTACAGTTTTAGTTTCTCACAGCAGAGAAACAGTATGGTATTTATACATGTGTGTCCAAAACATATATTTCATTTAAGGTTATGGTTTTAAGGTGAATCCACTTAGCTAGAAATGTCTCAGGTTATCCTTCTTTGTGTCAGAGCAGTGCTCCATTGTAAAGAAAACCAAAATCCCCACATCTTGTTTATGCGTTCATTAGTTAATAGACTTTTGGGTATTGTTAAGATTTAGCTAGTACAAATTACCACTGTGTGCATATATGGCTGTGGTATGATGCTTTTAATTCTTTTGAGAAGATACCAAGAATGGGAATAGCTGGGTCGAATAGAACCTATAGTTTGTTTTTTGAGGCATTTCCACATTGATTTTTCCCAGTGGTTGCATCAGTCTACACTTGGATCAACAGTGGAAAGGAATTATTTTTTTTCCCTAAAACCCTGCCAACATTTGTTATTGATTTCTTTTTTCTTTTTCTTTTAATATTTATTTGGTACAGGGTCTTACTACGCAGCTCAGACTCATAGTGATCCTCCTGTCTTAGCTTCCCCCATGCTGGGATTACAAACGTGTACCACCATGCCCAGTTTTTGGTAGCCTGCCAAGTGCTCATGGGGTTATAGGACTCATAGTGATTCACCTGTTTACACCTCCCAAGAGCTAGGATTACAGGTGTGCGCCACCATGCCCAGTC
Organism: Ctenomys sociabilis; assembly: GCA_004027165.1. Classification (NCBI taxonomy): domain Eukaryota; kingdom Metazoa; phylum Chordata; class Mammalia; order Rodentia; family Ctenomyidae; genus Ctenomys; species Ctenomys sociabilis. The sequence goes on from PVKA01008417.1 coordinate 49,525, forward strand.
TCAGTCGCTGGCTCAGTATGCCCCAGGGATGAGGCCAGCAAGCAGGCCCAGGGATCAAACCCCTGGCTCCTGGACCTGCTTGCAGGCTCTTTAATCTGCTGAGCTATTTGGCTGGCCCTACTTTTTCTTCATCTGTTGAGATGGTCATATGATTTCTGTTCTTGGCTCTGTTTATATGATGTATTACGTTTATGGATTTGTGTATGCTGAACCATCATTGTGTCCCTGTCATAAATCCCTCTTGGTCATGGTATACAATACTTTTGATGATTTGCTATATTCTATTTACCACTATCGTATTGACAATTTTTGTGATTATGTTCATTATGTAAAGTGGCCTATAGTTTTTTAAAATTTCAATCCTTCTCTGGTTTTGGTATGGGAGTAATGTTTGCTTCTAGAAATGATTTTGGAAATATTGCTTCTCTTTAAGTTTCATTAAAGAGTTTGAAAAGCACTGGCATTTGGTCTCTAATTCTTGTAGAATTGAGTGGTGGCTCCATGAGAGCATAGACTTTGCTTGCTTGTAGGTTTTAATTACATCTTCAATTTAATTGACTGATGGTTTATTTAGAATTTTTATATCTGCTTGAGTCAGCTTTGGTAATTCATATGTATCTAGGAATCTGTCCATTCTTTCTGTGTTTTCCATGTTACTAGAATACAGGTTCTTGAAGTAAGTATTGATGATATTCTGGATTTTAGCAGGATCTGTTAAGATTTCATTCCTGACTATATGGATTTGAGTCTTTTAGGTTGGCTAAGGGTTTGTCAATTTTATTTAATCTTTCAAAGAACACTTTAACTGATTGATCCTTTGTATTGATTTCTTAGTCTCCATTGCATTAATTTCTGTTCTGATCTGTATAATTTCTTCTCTCCTATGAGTGTTGGGCTTGATTTAGGTTTTTTTTTTTTTTTTTCCCGGAAGCTTGAGCTTCAACATTTAAAGTTTATTTGAGCTTGGTTTTTCTGATATGGGATTTCACTGCACTAAATTTTCTGCATAGGACTGCTTTCATTGTGTTCTGTAAGTTCCGGTATGTTGTATCAGCATTATCAATCACTCAATCACAGAAACTGTCTAATTGTTTAATTTCATTTGTGACCCATTGGTTGTTTAGGAGGGTGCTATTTAAATCCCATATTTTTGTCCCTGATTTCCTTTTTTTTTTAATTTTTAATTTTATTTTTTTGATTTCCAATTTTATTGCACTATGGGCTGATAATTTCCTTTACATGTACTGAAGAGGCAAGAAAAAAAAAAGAAAGAAAATGTAAAATTTGCTGGGGAGATAGCTCAGTAGAATAAGCACAGGGAGGGTCCTGAGTTCACTCCCCAGTATTGCTTGAATTTTTTTCTTTTATGGCGGAACCAGGGATTGAACTCAGGCTCTTGTGCTTGCCAGGGAAGTGTTTATTCTACTGAGCCATCTCCCCGGCCCCAATCCCCAGTCCTGCAAACAATAAAAAAAAAAGAAAAGAAAAGAAAATACATGTGCTGAAGAATGTCCCATGTGCTCCTGAGATGAATGTGTGTTCTGATATGTGGGAACACACTGTAGACATCTAATAAATGTCCATTCAAATGTTTGGTTTACTTTTGGTATTTCTTTGTCATTTTTTTTTCTTTTGGTCTAATTGATCTATTTGTGATGGTGGGCACAGAAGGCCCATTAAGAGTTGTATTAGTGCTTATTTGATTTTTCATGTCCATTAATATTTGTTTTATATAGTTGGGTTGCTGGTATTTGGTGCATGTATATTTATGATTGTTATCTCTACCTCTGGTTTTTTTCCTTTACAAGAATATAGTGATCTTTGTCTCTTGTGATCAGACTTAGGTTGAAGTTCACTTTGTCAGTAAGCAGAATAATTACTGTGGCTTTTTGTTTTTTTACAGGTTCCTGTTATATGGAGTGTTGTTTTCCATTCTTTGACTTTGAATCTATGAATTTCTATTTGAATTAAATGTGCTCTGTGTATTCAGTATATTGTGGGATTTTCTTTCTTGATACATTCTGGCAATCTGTTTCTTTTGCTTGGTGGATTAAACTATTTACATTAATGGTAATAACTGATATGTACTGACTTGTCCTTATGTTATTATAATCTCCCACCCCAATTTAATTATTTGCCTTACTTGGTGGATTCATTCTTCTGGGGTCCATAGAGTTGTAGTTCTTATCTCTTTCTAGATGTCCTGCAGAATCTTTTAGAATGCTAGTTTGGTGACCATGAATTTCTTAAAGTGTTCTTTTTTATGATAGTATCTCATTTCTCCATCAATTTTGAAAGATAGTTTTGCAGAGTACATCAATCTGAGTTGGAAGTTGTTTTCTTTTAGGGTTTGCAATACTTCAGATACTCCTTGACTAGAGAATTTGTGTTGAGAGTTTAGCCTTGATTCTAATGGGTTTTCCTTTATAGGTGACTTTTTGTAGTATTTTCTTTTTATGTTAAATTTCTGGAATCTTGACTATTACATGATACATGTATGTATGTATGTATATGTTTGCTCATTTGTTGGTGATGGCTAATTGGAGTTCTATCTGTCAAATTCTTTTTTTTTTTTTTTTTTTTTATGCCTGGGAAGTTCCTGCTATTTTTTTTTTCTATGAACAGATTTTTTTTTTATGTCATTATAGTATTGCCTTTTTCATTGACTTCATCAATCAATTGTATTCTTCTTTGCATCTTGTATCAGCTGTTGGATTGATTTATTTTTGTGGTCCCTTTCTGTTTTTAAGAAATCCTTCTTCCTTTTTATTTTTTTTTTTCATTTTTAGGGAAGGTTCTACAGGGTGTTCAGGGTCTCAAGATCAGACTCATAGTGATCCTTCTGTTTACATCTTCTCCAAGAGCTGGGATTACAGTCACACACCACCACACCCAGTCTCAATTGTCATCTCAGCAGGTCCTAGGGGCAGAGCTGGCATGGCAGGCCTGGGGATTGAACCCCTGGCCCTTGTGCCCACTTTAATCTGCTGAGCTGTTTGGCTGGCCCCTAGAAATCTTTCTTTTCATGATTGCTAACTGCAGTCCCATCTTTAAAAACTGAATAGTCTGTCCTCACAATGGCTCATTCTACTGTATATAGTTTTTATGGGATTTTTATTTACCTGGATATGTTTGACTGTGTTGCATAGATTCCCTATCTTTTCTCTGTTGGGCTTTTATGGTTTACATCATTTCCCTAAACTCCTTTATTTTTTAAAAATCTGTGTCTCCTCTGCAGTTACTATGTCTTTCATTATGATCACTGTCATTATCTGAGGAATCGTTTCTGATTATGTTGATATTCTCAGTATGTCTTAAGGGTGAATTTTCAGTTTTATTGCTATATGGTATATATTTTCAATTCATATTTTTTTGGGTTGTGGAAGATTTTTAGCTAAATGATTTTCACAAATACTATTATGCTGTGCTTATTTTTTAGTGATTGTGTGTTTTTATGTGCACTAATTATATTTATTTTCATCTCTCCTAAGAATTGTATTGTCCATTTAGCAATGTCATCCAGAATTTGTATTTTGGTTATTAATTTTATTTTATAGATGAGAATTTTGTCTTTGTAGCCTCATTTTGTGGGAAATTTTAATGGTTTTCATGTTCATTCTCTTTCTTACAATTTAACACTTTTTTCCTCTGAGGCCCCCAGTCTAGAATTAGTTGTGTATTAGTTTCTAAGTCTTTTAGGATGATGTAGGAAAAATAGTAGAGTCATCACTACGTGTAGTAACTACTACAGATCCTAGTCAAGAGTTTTTCTCTCTTGCCTTTTCGCTAGGCCTAGGCTACTGTGTGGTAGTAGCTCCTCACTGTTTTTTTTTTCTTTATAAAATCCTATTATTTTTCTTTAAGTGATAAGTGTGACTTATCTGTCTCCCCAAAGGATCAAACCTTTGGGCTCAGAAGAGTGAGTCTTCATCATACTCCAGCGTTTTGCTGATGTGCCGCAGTGCCCCCGTTTATAGCTTTGTGTAAATGCTTGTTCTTCTCAGAGTCTGGTTATGCTTTCTGTCTTTGCAGTAGTTACATTTTATGTCATACTTGCTGCAAAATATAAACTCATGAGCCTTCCTAAGCCACATCTAAGTGTTATTTCTTTGTATTTTGTCACTCTCATTCAGTATGTGCTTTTATTAGTAGTATTGGTCTTGTGAATGTGGCCATGGATTTTAATGTTTAGTAGGGAAAGTTTTTTTTTTTTTTTCTTTTTAAAAATGTCTTACAAGAGATAGATATGGTGGTCTACATCTATAATCCCAGCACTCAAGAGGCTGATGCAGGAGGATGGCTGCAAATTCAAGGTTAGGATGGGCTTCATAATGAGTTCAAAGCCAGCCAGGACCATCCAGTGAGACCTGTCTCAAACTCGAAAGGTCTTCTTGTTTGCAATTCTGTATGTTAATGTATGAACTTTAAAAATTACATTAACCAGACATGGTGGCACAAGTCTGTAATCACAGTACTTGGGAGGCGGAGGCAGGAGGATTGCCATGAGTTTGAGGCTATCCTGGGCTACATAAATGAATTCAGTGTTAGCCTGCACTACATAGAGCCCCTGGGTCTGAGGAAAAACCAAACAGACATGCGCGCGCGCACACACACACACACACACACACACACACACTTTTGTCCAGTTTAATAAACTAGATTTGATTTGGCCTAAAATGTATATGTATATATTCCCTTTAGAAAGATGACCATTTTTCATTTATTAAATTAACTAGATGCATACTGTATCCATTTACTTATAGCTTTTACTAGATTGTTTTTGAGCTTTACTTGAGAATTTCATTCTTATGTTATGATTTCTGTAATTGCTATGACTCATTCTTACACACCACTTTCTTTTTCTAACTGTATATTACTAGAAATTAAGTTATCCAGATATTTTTCCAAAATACCTAATTAATTTGAAAAACTTGTTAGGTTCTGTGGTTTTCTTTGTGTATAATCACACTAACTACAAATAAAGGTAATTTTTACTCTAGTGTTTATACTGCTTGTTTGGTTGATTGTTTTCTGAAAAAACCACAGAACCAGCGATTGAACTCAGGCCCTTGTGCTTCCCAGGGAAGTGCTTATTCCACTGAGCCATCTCCCTGGCCCCCATTGTTTATTTTATTATCTGGAAACTAAATGTATTTAATATCTTTGTCTTTAATGAATGTGGCATTGTTTCACTTGCTTGCTGTGGATTTGGATACAAGTGTGTTATATTTTACTAATTTCCTTTTACACTAGAAATTTTATGAGGAGTGGCAGCTGATCCTTATCAAATGCCATTTTAAATATTGATCCAATCATGGTGCCTTAACAAAGTAGGTTCAGTTTGCTCTAAAAATTTTTAATCTGTACCTGTTTAACACAAATTTTATTATAAGCATTTGAAAATTAATTGCATAATTACCCTTCATAATTACCCTTTTTTCTTCCCTTCTTTTTCACCATTTGTCCATCCTGTACTGGAGGTTGAACCAAAAACCTTCATGCCTTCAAAAATGAGCTAGTGTCTAGTCTTTTTTTTTTAATGCCCAGGGACTCATTAAGTCCCTAAGTTATCCAGATGGGTCAGAAGTGATCTTCCTGCTTCCTCCTCTCTGCGTTCTGGGATTAGAGGGAGTGTGCCACCATGCCCAGTTTAATTTTATAAATTAGAAATGTTGAATCTCGGAGCCAGGCGTGGTGGCGCAGGCCTGTAATCCCAACACTTGGGAGGCTGAGGCAGGAGGATTGTTGTGAGTTCGAGACCAGCCTGAGCTACAAAATGAGCTTAAGGCCAGCCTGAACTGCATAGTGAGACCCTGCCTCAAAAAGACAAAAAAAAAAAGAAAAAAGAAAAAAAAAAGAAATGTTGAATCTCTTGTTTATGTAAATTTTGTCAATTTGTGGATTATAGCAAACCATTGTATATATGTCCTAAACAGATTTTTCAGTGAAATTTTGACTAGTTCAGATGTTTTTGAAATGCCATTCTTTTCAAATATTAACACTTGTTCCCTTTTTTGGTGGTATCTGCACTTTCACTGTCTTTTTGAAAAGTATATTTGTGTCTTATTTAACATTTCTTTTTTTAACACAAATTCCTCCATATCTTTTTTGAGAAGTTATAAAAAATATGGGTTAAAAAAAGTAGAAAAATGTTAAACAGTTACAGAACTTTAAAAAATAAACTTCAAGCATTACTAATACTTTGGATGTGTTCATGAGTGATTATTAAAGGAGTTCACATTGAATCTAGATTTTATTATTGCTAAGTATTGTACTTTGCTGCTTTGTAATAATTTTTTTCTTTTCTTTTTTTTTTTTTTTTTTTTTTTTTTTTTTTTTTTTTTTTTTTTGTTACCATTCTGAATATCAAAGTCAGAAGTTCAGTACTACTGACCAAATATCCCTATCTATCTTTTATTTTCTTATTTTGAGACAGGGTTTCATTAAGTTTTCCAGGCTGGACTTGAGCTTGTGATCTTCCTGTCACATCCTTTCTCAGTGTTGGCATTACAGACATGTGCCACTGTGCCAAATTTGTAAGAACATTTTGGTAACAGTTCCAAGACTTTCAGTCTGGACTTGATTCTGATAATATTTGAGTGTGTTTGATAATTTACATGTTCATAACTATAATAAACTGCGTTTTTCCTTTTTTCCCCTCCAACAGTTACATGGGAATTGGTCTTTCTGCTCAAGGTGTGAACATGAATAGACTACCAGGTACACTTGTAATTGAATTCTAGTATTACACTCTTATTGCTAGATCTTTCTGGTTAAAATTTTCAAGTAGTAAGACTGAACAGTTAATGGTACTGATTTCCCATTTTTTAGGAGTCCTTTGTCTTTTGTTTTTGTAGTGCTCAAGATAGGAAGCCAAGAGCCTTGTGCACAATGGCCAAGTGCTCTGCCACTTAGCTGAACCTGGAGTCCTTGGTTTGCTGTATTGTTAATCATCTATGTATGAATTCCAAGTGGCACGTATATCAGCCACATTAAATATTTAATGTGATTGGTTCTTGTTGCTGCCTGTCACACCCTTACTTGTAGCCCATCCTCAATTTATATTGAGAGCTACAGGCTTATATTAAAAGTGGGCTCAGGAAGGTCCAGATTACAGTGTAGAACTGTCTCAATACCACTTAGCAAAGAGAGTGATAATTTTTGGTTGTTTTCTACTGTTAAAAATTAGTTGTAGGAGGAAATCTGTTTTGCATTATTCTTTGTATGGCTGTGTTGTTTCTTCAAAAGCAAAAATTACTCAGTATAGGGAGAAAAACATGCATGGAAATAGATCTTGCTGTGGATATTGTGTTTGTTTTCAACATTAGTCCCTTTGTTTAATACTTGTTTTAGTGTTCTGTGTGATGAATTTCTTTTTCTTAATGTTGTAAATAGTATTTTAATATAGAAATGATTTTATAGTGTAATTTCTGAGAATGTAAATGTTGTCATGTTATTTGTTGTACTATTTTGGCTCAAGATCTTAGTCAATAAATGTAGTATTGAGGAGCCTCACTTCTCATTGTAAATATACTGAACTTTTCTCTTTAGGTTGGGATAAACATTCATATGGTTACCATGGGGATGATGGACATTCATTTTGTTCTTCTGGAACTGGACAACCTTATGGACCAACTTTTACAACTGGTGATGTCATTGGCTGTTGTGTTAACCTTATCAACAATACCTGCTTTTACACCAAGAATGGACATAGTTTAGGTACAGAAATAATGCATTGCATGCAAAATAACCAGATATTGTAATTTTATTACACTTCTGACATGGTTTTCATGTTTCTTACATGATTCTCCTTTATAGATAGATGCCTCTGGACATGGTTTCTTTTCTCTAGGTGGGAGTTAAGGAAATAGTAAAGGTTTTTTGTTCTGGTATAGAAATAATAAAACCTTTCACATTATGATCCAGTTGTCTTGGTAACAGGTGATATAAAGAAAGAGCTGTCACTTCTTAGGGTAGTGTGGGGAACCATTCCAAAGGAGTGGAAAACAATGAAGGGCAGTGACACTTTGGAGGTCAGACCTCCAAACAAAGATTGCTCAAGGGTGATGACTGCAACACAGTTCTGCAGAGGTCACAGAAGCCTAGAAGATAGGTGGCTAATAAAAACATACAGATTAATGAAAACTTTATGAAACCCATATATTGAAAGACTACTAAGAAATCAGGGTTTTTATTTAACTGAACATACAGCACACATTAATGTTTCAAATTTAAAATTGTGTATGATAGTTACATTTAAAATTGTGAAGGGGAGATGGCTCAGTGGAATAAGCGCTTTCCTGGCAAGTGCAAGGGCCTGAGTTCAATTCCTAGTTCCACCAAAAAATAAATAAATAAAATTGTTTGTGGTTGTTACATTACTTTTGCTTGACCGGTCTTTCCCCCTTCTAGAGTTAATAGAATAGCAAGACTAATGCTTTAGAAAAATAGATGTCACGGCCCTTATATGTTTAGGGTAGGCAAAACCATTGACTCAACATTATTCCTAATGGGGTAAAGTGGAAGAAGGCAGCAATTCTGCTTATGAATAGCATTTCAAAAGTTATTATACAAGTAGTCTGTTTATGCATGTAGTAGATGTTCTTTAAACCCAAAAGTTATCTTTTCATAGCTGAGAGTTCTACAATTCCGGTTCAGTTGACAGCAGTTATTATTATTTTTTTTAGTGTTGTAACATAATCCTTATATGAAATTAACTTTTATATTTATATTCAGCTTAACATTTTTACTTCTGATTGCTTCTATTATTATTAATAGTTCTACAGTTCTGTGTTCTAAAGGTTGTTTCAGTTTTCCAAAAGATCCCTATATTCTCAGAAGTCCTGTAATATTAAATGTTCCATGCAGTTTCTATCTCCTAATAGTTAACTGAGTTAGTTGGTTTGGCATACTAACGTGTTTAAGATCTTAAACTAAGAAAAAGGTTTGCTTTTTTAGGTATGTCTTGATGGCTGGCTCATAAACGAACAAGATGCTTTTCAGAAAACTGCAGTTAGTTATTTTAACACTTTTTAAACTTTAGAGAAAAAAAAATATTTTGGGAGATGGGGACATTAAAGCTGAAGTGATTTTATTTTTAAATTTTCTATTACATTATCAGAAACATAAAAATCGTTTCCATTGACTGTGAAAGCTATTTTAAAATAAGGTGCTTCCTAGGAAAATGTACTTAATGGTAGAATTGCTTTTTTTTGCAGTTGGAGGGATGGACCCAGGATTGAACTCAAGCCCTTGTGCTTGCAAGGGAAGCAGTTATTCTACTGAGCCATCTCCCTGGCTCCTAGAGTTACATTCTAAGAACAGTAATACCTCAATTGGCAAACACTTGTTTGCAAACAAAAGTGCTGGGCGGAATTTTGCTTCACTTCACATGTCAGGTGACAGACATGGCCCTGGCCATTTTCCCTACACAGACAAACCCAGCTGTAGTCCCAGAATTGTAAAATAAGTTAAGTTTGTAAATTGTGCTACCGTTGCAAATTTGAATGTTTGGTGTTATTTGCTCTTAATTTTAATAAATAGTAAGCACATAGAGAACTATGTTCAACATTCAATATAATGTTGATTGATGAGTTCTTTAATAAATGGATTGAATCTTGGTTTATATTGTGTGGCCTTATGCAGTTTACCAAACAGTGCTCTGCCGCAGGTTTGTAAGTTTATAAAATAAGGTACCTATAATACTTACCATATTATGATTATTAGGGTAAACTAAAATGATACCTGGAGAAGTTTTAGGTAGTTGCCTGGCACGTGGTACTCGGTGACGTTTTTGTTTGTTAGGCTCTAGGCTAGATGCCAGGGATACAGTGATGGCATATTGGGATGTAGAAATTGTCTTCTAGAACAAGGGCTTTCTGTAAGCTACAGCCAAAGTAGCCTCTTGACTGTTTTAAAATATTCTTTGGAACACAGCCACACCCATTCATCTATGTCTTGTCTATGGCTACTTTGGGCCTTTTGCAGGAAAGGTTTACCTACCTTTGGTTTAAATTATGGCTTCTGAAAGATAAAATGCTCTTTAGTTCCTTGTAATTCCCAAAGAGATAATTTCTACCCCAAGGTGATACATCTTTAATCTCTGTCTTGTGCAAGTCTCACTCAGAGCAAATATTTTATCATGCAAAGAGAAATGGAAAAGTTTTTATTGGAGAACCATTTTGGTACATACATTAACTTAATTTGCTTTTTAAAACTTTGTTGGATATCAACAGTTGGAAATCACATGCAAATAGCTTCTAGACAAATCAGGAAATTAACAAAAATAGAAAACTTTTTGTGTAAAATTTAAATAGTTAATGCTAATTTGCTTAAGTGACATCTTTTTATGGTCTGATCCATGTAGGTTATGTTTGGCAGTATATAAAAATGTTAAACTGTGGATTACTTGGGGCTTTAAAACTGGAGTTCTTGGCAAAGAGTGAAAATTACAGTAATTGCTGACAAAGGATTTTTTTTGCTAAGAAAATGAACGTAGAAAGTTTTGTTACAGATGTTTATGAGAAAAACAATTGATTAGGCTGTTATAAAAATGGTAAAAATTGTATACAACCATTTTTGTTATCTGAAAATTTATAATAAATTCTTACATTTGGCTCATAGTTACTTTAAATGAAAAATGTAATCAGAATATTTTACATGGGATAAAATAGTTCTAGCTTTGCTTTGCTGTTAACAAATAGACATGAATTTGCTAGTTTTTAAGTCATAAAATCAGGGCTTTACCAACTATAAAATATTGTTTTCACACGTTTCTTTTTAAAAATACATACTAATTGAGTATCCTTTATCTAAAGTGCTTGGGACCAGAATTGTTTATTTTGGATTTTTTTGGTAGGGATGCTTGTGTAACACCTTGCAGATGAGGCCCTGTTTAAGCACAGGATTCATTTGTGTTTTGTGCACACTACACCAGAGTGTGAAGGACGTGCTATGTGATATTTTTAGTGTACTCATATTTTGATCCTGGTTCAGCACCTGAGTTACAGTGGGAAGTTATACACCTGTTGCATCATTTTGGTATGCAGAATATTTTGAGTTTGGAGTATTTTAACTTCATCATTTTAAAAAGGAGAGTCAGGAAGTTTGTGTTTGGTTTCTGTTTTCTGTTGGTACAGCACAATTACAGATTTTCAGGCATAAAGAGACCTTAATAATTTAACAAAAATGGCCTTTTTACTGTTGTTGTTTGTTCACAGCTAGTAATCAAGAAGGTAGATTGGTGGTGCTGGTGCTAGGGTGGCTTGTTGTATTTTCTGTTCAGTACCTTTAGGCTGGAAGAATTGAGACTGACTCACCAAGAGTGTCCCTCTCTCTTTCTGTTCTAGTGCTTCATTTTTAAAAATGTATCAGTGAAATACTATAGAAATACTTGGCTTATTACTTTCAGCTAAGTAACATTCATTGACACTTGAAAAAGAGGTTATTAAATTATTACATTGGGGCTGGGCATGGTGCCGCACACCTGTAATCCCAGCACACTGAGGAGGCTGAGGCAGGAGGATTGCTGGGAGTTTAAAGCCAGTCTGGGTTACAAAGTGATTTCAAGGCCAACCCATACTGCATAGTGAAACCCTGTCTCAAAAAAATACCTGGCCCCCCAAACAAATCCACAGCAACCAAAAAAAGAAAAAGAAAAAAAACAAAAAATGCTCAGCCTGGATACTAGGAGTAAAATTATTTCAATGATATTACCATTGTTAAAGTTGAATTTGGAACATGACTATTGAAATTGCTATCAAGGGCATTGAAAAGATATTACTGATTATGTAAGTTTTTATTTTTTGAATGAATTTTTTTTCCCATACAGTAATCAAAAATTTCAGGAAACACTTAAAGAAGTGCTAAACTTTGTTTTGTTCACCTTTTATGACAGAAATTCTTGTCCTTCAACATAGAGGTATTTAGAAGCTAAATCTAGTGCTTGCTTTGGCAGCACATACACTAAAAGCTAAATCTGGATGATTATCTAAACTGCTGGATAAGGCATTTTGAGGATAAAAAGTGTAATGCGACTGTTTTGAAGTCATTTTTCTTATGTGTTTATTAAGGTAGTTTTGAAAATGTGTCAAAAACCATTTTGGGAGTCCTAGAGGTAATAGCAGTGTCCCAGAAATAAAATCTGTGTATGACCAGCAAGTTTGAAGGCCTTTTGTGGCACAGGATTCACCTAGACATATATAGTGTTATTGAGAAAAATTAATTCTATTCTCTTATAGTTTAAAATTTTTTTCTTGTTTTGCCATTCTCTCCCTTCTTTTGCATTAGAAATTCAGCTTGTCACTCTAGTTTGCCTTTGAAAAAATAGCTTCTAATGCCACTTTTTTTTTTTTTTTTTAAGGTATTGCTTTCACCGATCTACCGGTAAGTCCTAATTTATTAAAAGCAGTTTTGCATTTTCGATGAAAGAAACTGTAAAGAAACTAAAACTAAAACTAGGCATGTTTAGAACAGTTATATTGATACTAGATTTAAATGCTGCACATAGAATAGAGATCCTTTCTGTAGTCATTCTGGTTATGGAAATTCACAAATTGAGCCCAACATTGTACTGGATCCTGCCGCACAAAGTAATACAAAGCAAAACTGATAACTTAAAATACACTTTTTGTGGTGTCAGGGATTGAACCTGAGCTGCACACCTGGTCAGCACATGTTCTATTACTAAGCTACACTGCTAGGCCCCAGATACACAGTATCTTGTCACTGTACATTCATTTGAAATATGTTTCTTTAATATCTTTGTACTTTTCAGGAAAGGGCTGTTTAACAGTTCTAATCATGTATTTGCCCAACATGTGTTAAAGCCTGCCACATCGCAGGTTCTGGAGACACATCATTTGACAAAAAAATGGATCATAAAGTTTTCTGATCTTTTGGAGTTTACAGTAGTCAAGCAGGAAGTTAGAGAAAAAGTAGTACATGAAAATAAATAAACTATAATATTATGAAAGGTTTCAAGTATTTTGGAATAAATAAAAATGGAGCATGGGAACATCAAATATAGGATATGGCGTTATACAAGGTGCTTTGTTCAAGGTGTGAGCTGAGTGTAGTTTTGGAGGAGGGAGGGAGCTAGCCAAATGTTTATGTAGAGCAAGAATGTTCCAAGCAGATGGAAGAAAGGGGAAAGGCAGATTATATAAAGAATAGTATGAAGTGTGGTAGTGGGGAATGGGAAGACAGAACATATACAGTAGGATGAGTGGGAGGTCATAGATTGTGATGGAATCATGTACAGTAGGTCTCTTAGGACCCCTTAGGCTACTGAAAGAACTTGGATGTTTATTCAGAAAGAAAAACAGAGTTTTAGTTGTTAGGATAAAACTTCAGTTGGCTAGGTTGAGAGACTAGGGAGAAAGTAAGGTAGAAGCAAGAAACTTTTGAAGAGCTTTTTGCAGAAATTTATATGAAGGATAAAGGTGACTGTCAACAGTGACAGTTTGATTCTAGAGTTGATGATTGTGGTTTTCTACATGATCTTATTATCTTTACCATCAGGAACATTTTTGTAAGAGTTCTCCTTTATGTCTTTGGGATCCTTTTCTACTCTGTTGATTGCATCTTACAGATTTTGATGCTGTCATTTTCTTAAGGTTAGAATGTGATTGATGATAGAAATAATGAAAGGTTTTTTTTTTTTCTTTTTTTTTGACAGTAAGACTGCAGTGTTCCTTTTTCAGTTGGTCTTAAGTGGCTCATTGACTAAAATGTCTTAGAGGTTATAGTTATGCAGCTGCTTCGTAAGAAACACAACAATAAAAAGTAAGTCCCAGAGTTTTCAATGAGCTCATTTAGCACTTCCCGTGCAGGCAAGTGATGGTATCGGGGCAGCTGCCGGACCAGGTAGGCACAGACATACAGTATCACTGGTTATGTGGTGCATTCTCATTTCAGAGAAGACCTGAGAAATGTTGGTGACTCAGGCAGAGAATAGACAGCGCAAGGTTTATATAGAGACACCAAGAAGTTCAGGAAAGTTAGGAATATGCAGATGAAATGTGCTCACCAACAAGTATTATTTAGTGGTGAAATAGGTGTTCACTTTTGGAAGAGAATACACCATTAGGATTTTATCTTACACTGTTTATTAAAGTGTGTTCTACATAGATTAGAGCTTAAATGAAAAATAAATAAAATCCATCTGGGGGCTGGGGAGATAGCTCAGTAGAATAAGTGCAGGTGCAGAGTCCTGAGTTCAATCCCTGGTACAGCAAAAATAAATAAATAAATTAATTAATTAAATAAAAATCCAACTCAGAACCAAGAAAACTTCCTAATAGATTCGTTGTGAAAATATGAAGAGGATGTGACTTAAAGATGGTTGGTCCAAGGAAAGAATGGAGTCATGAAAGACATGGACAATGGAAAGATGGTTAGGCATTGATACAAGAAAAGCTTTAGATAGATGGAGCAGTTATTTTTTAATTGTTTGTGGTACTGGGGATCAAGTCTAGGCTCTTGAGCTGCACACCCCAGCCCTTGTACTTGTTTCAGCATGCAAAAGCATATTAATACTAGTTACTGGCATGCAACAAGTAGTACGGATGCTACAGTCCTCATTCCTGTAGCTAGTTGTGAAATGGTCCATTCTGTGGTTCCCTTCATCTTTGGCCGGCATGCCATTTGGCTGCAGTGAGTTGACTGATGGGCGGCCCAGAAGTCCTGGGGTGGCAGTGGTGTCCACTGTCTTCACATCTGGGTGAAGTGGAGGAATGCCTCACAAGAGCTAGAACCTTTCTGTCTATGGCTAGTTGAGGTCGAGTTCAGTTTCTTTGAGGACTGGGACACCCAACCAAGTGCAGCCAGGACTCACTGCTCGTTTTTTTTTTTTTTTTTTTTTTTTTTTTTGTCTTTTTGAGACAGGGTCTCACTGCAGTTCAGGCTGGCCTTAAGCTCACTTTGTAGCTCAGGCTGGTCTCGAACACACCAACAATCCTCCTGCCTCAGCCTCCCAAGTGCTGGGATTACAGGCCTATGCCACCATACCCGGCTCTCACTGCTATTTTCCCTACAAAGGTCTGAGTGGTTCTGCTATATGGAGCCAGAGCCCACCTTTCTCTGTAGTTCTATCATCTCTCCCTGTCTTTGCTCCTTGTTCTCAGGCAAGGCTGGCCTGAAGGGCTTGCTGCCAGTGCCTGGGCCACCCACCCATGCCCTTTGCCTGTGTTAGGCTGTCCCCTGGACTGAATGCCTGCCCATCACCAACATTCTGGAAGAGCTGCCTTGGAGTCCGCAAGGGCAGTCAGTCAGCCAGCCCACAGCAGGACTCACATGGTCACTCAGCTACCCTCACCTGATGTGCACCCTAGTCCTGCTGAGTACTAGTACTTGTTTGTTTTTGTTTTGCAAGTGATTGAGATCGTGCTCTGTTGTCTAAGTTACCCCCAACTCCTAAGGGTATGTGGCTCCTATCAATCTGCTGAGCTAGAACTGCTGATGCATACTTGTGCCTGGCTTGCATAGAACAAGTTTTGAGGAGGAAAATTGGTAATGCCAGGTTGCATAAGTTAAAACTCAAGTTAAACACAGTTAGATATGCAAGACTAGAATTCAAGAGAATTACCTGAGCTGGTGATAAAAATTTGGGAGCTATTGGACTTACGTGTTACAGTCTCAGAACTACTTGAGTTCAAGAAGGGAGGTGTTCATAGGCACAGAGAAATAGGCCAAGATTTCAGTTCTGGCACGTGCTAAATTTAGAAGAAAAGGAGCCAGCTAAGAAATTTAGAAGCCTCCAGAGAGGTAAGGAAGAAGACCAAAAATGGATCCTGAAAGCCAAGGGAAAACATACATGAATGAGAAAGGAGGAGTGCTCCAAGGCAACCCGTGCCAGTGATCCATTATTTAAGATAACAAGGACTGAGTTAACAATGGAAAGGTGGTTGCCGTTGACATTGACAGGGATGTTTCAGTATAACAGAGAAATCCTATTTGGAGTGGATTTAAGACTAGGAAGTACAAAATTATAGACTCTGGACCACTTTGGAGGGCTTTGACTAAAATAATACTGAAAGTTCAAATGGGGTAGTTGTCATGATACTGGTGGAGTCAGAGGCAAAAGATTTAAAGTTAGTTATTAGGCTATTTTCTGTTAAGTGATTCACTAGGAAGCAAAAACATTGGTGTAGTATGTAGAGAAGAAAAGTCATAGTGGAAGGGATGGTCTTTTGAGTAGAGCATTTGTGTGACAGGTGGCTGGGCAGAGAGTCTAGATGTGCATCTGAGTAGGTGGATTGATGGGTCCTTCATTAGTGCAGAGGTTTTGGTAGAAACACTTTGAGGTTCACATAAAGTTGGTTAACTGGTTTAGTTCCCATTGTCTCTCCCCTTTCTGGCACTAAGCATATCAAACTAGTTTGCCAAAATAAACCATGTTGCTGTGATCTTTCATTTTTTTGTTAGTAGCATAGTGATCATTTGGAAAATAGTTCACTGCTTGTAAATATGGATTGTTTTTGTGCAACCTTTCAATCACCAACTGCACTTTTCCTTTTGTCTTTAAGTAATAAACCACTGGTGATAGTTATATAGCTTTTTTACTGTATGCCTAGTTGGGTGGTTATTATGGTGGTTGTTATAGGTTTTCTCTTATAGTGTGTCTAACTTTCTCATTTTTAGGGTAAGATTTTCTAGGATTTCCATAATATATCTCTATAGCTGAAGGGAAAAAGTAGTCTTTCTGTTTAAGGAAATCACCAAAAAAGTGGTTATATGTTCTGTTTGTCACAAGCTACTTGCCACATTGAGTCCTGGGAGGATATATTTGTCGAAAAAGTCACTTACAGTTACTGCACTGTGGATTCTAGTATACAGTTCTGAAAACCTTGAATCTTTTTGGAAATAGGTTTTCTTCCCCATCTTACCACAGTGCTTTGAAAAAGGTCCTTTTAGTGTAAGCTGATTCATTCCTTTGTTACAGTTGTCTATTCTCATTTAGCATGATACCACATTCTAGTTCTGGAGGCTGAGATAAAATCTTAACAAATGAAGTATTTACTTTGATTTTTATTAGAAGAAATATTGTAACAGAACTGTTAAATAGGAGTTTTATGTGTATTTAGCTCTGGAACAATTTGTAGATTGAAAATATTTTAGTATCTGCCTTACAAGTTAGAAATAAGATCTGTTTTATATTTTCATAAAGACTTGTTCTAATTCTCTATGGAGAGAGAATCTATAGCAAGAATTTTTTTTAATTAAAGTGAAAATATTATTATCCATGTATAACCAAGATTAGTGGTTGCCAAAGGTTAGGGGTTGGGGTAATGAGAAGTGGGCACTGCTGAGTATAGGCCTTTTTCTTCCTTTGCTTCACTTTCCTTTTCATCACTCCTCATAAATGTCTGTCTCTGTGCCTGTCTGTATGTCTTTCTTTATGCTTCACTTTCTTCTCTGGAAATTGAAGCCAGGGCCTTGCATGTTAGACAAGCACTTTCTTTTTGAGGTGATAGAAATGAAAATTAGGTATCATGGTTATATGGTTTTTATCACTTCAAAAAGTTTGTGGGTTTTGGGTTATTATATCCCAGCAATAAGAAAGTCATGACATTTGAATTTTTTGTTTTTAGTGTCTTTACAAATAGTACTATAGGATATACCTTTTTAAAAATACATGTTTTTCTATAGCAACTATTCCTTATAAGTAAAATTGCTTTGTCAATTTTAAGATTTTCTGTGTTTCTTTCTTAAAAGATAACATCAGTATACATTACTTTGTGTAGTGTTTGTGAGCACTCAACAGCATTGAGTATTCTCAGAGTTTAAATCTTAACCTGATGTACTCCCCACCAAAAACAAATACTGGTTTAATTTGCATTGTAGAAAATCTGGTGTCTCTTCATGGTTATTGACATTTTGGATTTCTTGTGCAAATTGCCTGCATTTATTTTGAACTAGTAATTTTTATTTTTTGTGCTGAACATAATTTCCTTTCACGGTGTCTGTATTATCTTCCACCTTTTATACTCTTGTTTTAAAACTGTCTAGATTTTGTAGTATGTTGTAATGGAAAGTTACTGTGCTGAAAGGAGAGAGAACTAAATTTTTTTCTTTATTGTCTAAAATGGATACATTGTATGCTTTTAGATTGGCGCCCTTAGTTCTGTTTTCTCATTAGGGAAGTCTCACCTGCTTTTGGCTTAAATTTTTCAATTTGCTAGTTCTATAGAGATAATGATCATTACAGAGCTGGATATGGTGGCACATGCCACAGATCCCAGCACTCAGGGGGCTGAGGCAGGAGAATAGTCATTAGTTCAAGTCCAGCCTGGGCTACATGATGAGCTCAAGCCCAGTCTGAACTGCATAGTGAGACCCTGTCTCCAAAAAAAAAAAAAAAAAAAAGTACAATTATATTATTTTGTCTTACCATTTTCATAAACTGGTAGGACTGTATTTCCTGGTGTTTTCACACAATATTTGGCTTTTTTTTCCTGATTTATGTTGCTTGTTGAACAGTTGTTTTTAAATATAATCTCAACATTTTTGCTAAAAAATTGTTTAGGTGTCATTCATACAAATTATTTCGTTTTTTTAACCTTGTTTCATATATTTTTGGAGTTACTGGCATAACTGTTAAAACCAAGAAATAGGTTAGGGATTTAGCTCAGTGACGCAGTTCCTGCCTGGCAAACATGAGGTCCTTGTATCTCCTTTACTCTCCTGCCCCCAAAAGCCAGCCAACTGACCAACCAGAAACAGTTCTCAAGAAATAAGGCATGAATACCCATAATGAAGATGTATGGGTTTTGCATACATAAAAAAGTTGAGCCTGCATTTGGTGGTATATAAGCCTGTGCTCTGATTTTACCTCCTTCAGGGTTTAGTAGAGTGATCATGAACAAGTTTTTTAATCCCTAATTCTCAATTTCTATATCTTGGTAATAGACACAATAAGAATTACCTCACACGATTATTGCAAGGATTATATCCTGACATTTATGTACCACTTGATAATTCACTGTTCCTCTAGGTTAAATGACTAGTGATAGACCCAAAAGAAACATTCCTGTATTTTTTGTGTATTTGAAGCTACCACCTATTACACTTGATTGTAGCATTGAAATCTTGAATATACCTGAATGTATTTCTGAGCTTGAATATTCAGATGGATCCTTTTCTTCTCAAAATATAAATGTTACAGTCTTTATTTAGCAATATTTTTATTTATTATTTTGGGTTGAGTACTGGGAATCGAACTCATGGCCTTGCACTTGCCAGGCAGGCACTGTGCTGCTGCTGCATCCCCAGCTGGAGTTTATATTTTTATAGGGAGAATCCCCACTGTGGCAGTATGTCTTGCTCAAAGCTCAGTTCTTACCAGTTTCCCTTTGTGAAGGCAGGCCTTCCAAATGTACAGGTAAAATGAAAGTAATAAATATAAAATATTACATGATTAGCCAGGACAGTACTTTTATGGGAGCTAGCTAGCGAGTCTTAGTGTTCAGTTTGTAGAAATACATACTACATAAAAACTAAGATACAAACTTGAACTGTATGCTTATTTTGGGATCTCTAGCAACCAAATGATATATTCTTAGGAAGAATGGCATCTTTATATGTTCAATACACATTGCAAATGATAGCATAGTCTGCCGGGCGTGGTGGCGCATGCCTATAATCCCAGCACTCCAGAAGCTGAAGCAGGAGGATTGTTGTGAGTTTGAGACCAGCCTAAGCTACAAAGTGAGCTTAAGGCCAGCCTGAGCTGCATAGTGAGACCCTGTCTCAAAAAAAAAAAAAAAGGAAGAAAGAAATAAAACACAACCATTTTTTTCTTCTGTCTTCTTTTTGGTTTACCTTTTTTGAGACAGGGTCTTATTATGTACTTCAGACTGCCCTGGAACTCCCTAGAAGGCCCAAGTTGACTTTGAACACATGGCCGTCCTCTTGCCTTGGTCTCTGAAGGGTGCTGGGATCGCAGGCATGGTCTCTGAATAAATTAACTAGGTGTCTTAGTTTTTTTTTTTTTTTGATGATCAGATTATAAGTAGTACTTTTTTTTCATGTAATCATGTTTTACATCATTTAAACATTTTCTTGGCTGGGGAGATGGCTCAGTGGAATAAGCGCTTCCTGGCAAGCACAAGGGCCTGAGTTCAATCCCTGGTTCTGGAAAAAAAATTTTTTTTTCTCTAGTCATGGTTTTATGAGGATTTCTAAATATTCATGAAGTAAGTTTGTGACCCTGTTGTTTGAAAAATAACATTAAGAATAAATTAAATCTTTAATGTAAAATGGATAGATGTTGACGTGAAATATGTTGTGTTACAGCCAAATTTATATCCTACTGTGGGGCTTCAGACACCTGGAGAAGTGGTTGATGCCAATTTTGGGCAGCATCCTTTTGTGTTTGATATAGAAGACTACATGCGAGAATGGAGAACCAAAATTCAGGCACAGATAGACCGGTTTCCTATTGGAGATCGAGAAGGAGAATGGCAGACCATGATACAAAAGTAAGAGTGAAGATCTTGGAATCGACATAATTGAAAAATTGAGTTTTTAAAAGACATTTATTATTCTGGTATTCATGGAAGCTTTTTAATCTAATTTAAATCCTAATGACTAATATATTGTTGATGTATTTCCCAAGAAAGCAGTTCATTTTGCCTATTTAAATAAAATTTAAAATGCTGATTTAACTGCACATACAGAATTGTATTTTAACCTGATTTAATTTGATAGATTAAATAAAATGACATTAAGTCTTTAAGGGTAGGTTAATTCATTTTTTTGTCCTTAGTAATAGGACTTAGCGATTTGTGTGTCACATGGCCCAACTTGTAATATTGTGGATGCAAAAGATGAATTCAGAGGAATAGTTTAGATTTGCTAACTCAGGACCTGTAAGTTTTGGACATAAACTTTCCTTTGTTGTTTAGCAGTAGTTCAAATACATATATGGAGAAAAAACATTGTTTGGTGCTTAACTCCTACCATCAAAATGCACTGAAATGTATACAGACACGATAGATTCATGTGTCCTCATATTTCTAATATTTAGGGTACTGTATAAGGCTAATATTAGCTGTATCTTGGTATCTGTACTCCCTGTTCTGTTAAATATTTACTATTTAGCATTTGGGTGCAGGAAGATTATAATTTCCCCATTCTAAATAGAAAAGTCTAGTTGAAGGAATTAAAATTTTTTTTCCTAATTTAATGCTTCTTTACTTGTGTAAACAATTGTTTGACATTTAGATAATATAAAGGAAATGAAGACCAAGGAGTAAGTGACTATGAAATTAAGATTGCTAGGCTGGGGAGATAGCTCAGCAGTCTAAGCCCCTTGCCTGCCAAGCACAAGGACCCAGGTTTGATTGCTGCTGCCGCATGCTGTGCCAGTCCCGAAACCCCAGGCGTGCCCTGCCGGCCGCAGTACCAGCTGTGGTGGTGCACACTTGAATCCCCGTGCTGAGGAGGCTGATACAAGAGGATCACTACAAGTCTGAGCTGTGTAGCGAGACCCTCTATGAAATGAATTTTAAAAAACTCAGATTCCCAGTTGCAGCATACTTAGAATTTATTAATAATAATGGTGGAGGAGGCCAGCAGCAGAGCAGAGAATGTGTCTCTTTAAAGATCAGTGGTTCTTCTTGTACTATGGATAATCACTAGGAAGATAACAATGTAAAAAGTATTAATTATTGAAACTATACTATCAGCTTTAAAAAAAAAAAAGGTACACAGCTACATTCTCCTAATTCATTGATTAGAAGCATCTGCTCTAATAGTGTTTGTAGATAGAGTATCATGTATGCACCTTATACAACAAAAAGCCACTGTGAAAACAATGTGCAGTGTTTTAATTATTGAATCTGTCCTACTAATTTGATTTCAAACTGTCTCATTGCTATTTGTTCTTCAGTAAAATAAAAGCAATAAAACGAAATCTAAGAAAAAAAAAAAAAAAGATCAGTGGTTACACTGGGCATCATAGCAAAATACTATAGCAAAAGAGGAAATGCTTACCTTAATCCCATCCTCACCTCTGCCCAAGTTTTATGAAATTGCTCTCAGGAAGTCTATTCACAAAGTCCCATCTTTCCCTAAGTTAGTCTGAACAGCTGGCTAAAGATGAAAATGTGTTGCTTAAGACATCTCTCCCCCCTTGCTTTTCCCAGCCACCTGCCCAGTGAACCATTGCCCATCATTTTCTAACTGACCCTTAGTAGTGCTTAACAGGTTTAACAGTTGGATGTCAGTTTGGATTAACACTGTTGGATCATTAGTTTTTCTTAGCCACATTTTGTGGGTATATGTAAGTACATGTTTTAAGTACTTGATGGCTTTTTAAATAAAAAAGAAACTCGTTCAGAGTGTTTTTGTTACCTATAAAATATACTTAAGTAATTTTCTGAGAAACATCATTAGTCAGCCTAGGTCTGAAGCCTGATTTCAGGTTGATTGTACCCTCATGTACTTTGTTCTGAGTGATCCTTTCTCTGAGTTCTCCTCAGTATTCTTTCTATTCATACTTTGTGATCCACTTCATTTAACTGTTGAGTAAAGAAGTAGTTATTATTTTAAAATAGGATACTTTACAAATGTTAACGTTATGTAGGGGTAAATCATGATAAAGGTGAAATGGAAATTATGTGTAGTAGGATTGAACATTATGGAAATGAATAGGAAGGGATCTAAGATTAAAGGGAAACCAAGGTTCTAAGAATGTTCGTTATTCTCTAGAAATATTTTAGAATAGTCACCATACTGTTTACAGTGACTTGTTTTGTAAATAAGTGTTATTTAGAACAAAATGTTTTTTCAACTTAAAGTTGAGATTCTTAACTTTTTCAGGAAGTACATTGATTTTCTAATACCAGAGTACTTTGGTGATACAAACTGTGATATGAAGCTTGTACTATCTTGACTAAAAGCTGCTGCTTCTTTTTCAGAATGGTTTCATCTTACCTTGTCCACCATGGGTACTGTGCTACGGCTGAGGCCTTCGCCAGATCTACAGACCAGACTGTTCTAGAAGAATTAGCTTCCATTAAGAATAGACAAAGTAAGGATGTCATGTACATGGCTAACAGTGGTTTTCAAGTGATAGGTTTGGTTACTTTATTTTTTAGAAAATTTTCAAAAAATTTTCACGGGCTGGTCAGATAGCTCTGTGAATGAAAGCGCCTCTTAGGCAGATGCAGGCACGGATCACAGTTTTATCCCTAGCATGCTGTGCTGGCCCCATCCCCGGCATGTGTGGGATGATGACAGACTGGGTGTGGTGGCCTGCGCCTATAATCCCAGTACTTGGGAGGCTGAAAACAGGAAGATCACTACGAGTCTGATCTACATAGTAAGATCTTGTAGACCCTGTACTAAATACATAAAATATATAAAATAAAAGTTTTTACATGTATTAATTTAAAATGGATGCCTTTGAAATTTATTTTCATCACTATCTTGGAAAAGTGACTTTAAAATTTCAGGACATTAGAGTTCTATGTGTAGAGATGCAGTGTTGTAGAAATTTTTGTAAGAAATACCTTTACTGTTTTGTTTTGTTTTTAATGTTTTCTTAAGCTTTCAGAGAATGAATGTTTAATAAAAAGTTTTTAAATTTTGTTCAGTAGTCATCCCCATATGGTTCTAATGAAATAGTGGATATGCTGTATGAAAGAAATAGAAGTATCTTTTTTTTTTTT
>PVKA01008418.1:0-40075 GCA_004027165.1 Ctenomys sociabilis
TTTTTTTTTGTGGAACCGGGGATTGAACTCAGGCCCTTGCGCTTGCCAGGGAAGCAGTTATTCCACTGAGCCATCTCCCTGGCTCAGAGTTAATTTAGTGCAATTGCCAGCACAAGTGGAGTACCTGAAGCAGCTGTGTAGCCATTTGCCAGTCTGTGAAATCCATTTATTCTGAATTTATAAACTGGTACATCCTCCTGGATCTTAGTATTTTTCTCCCAAAACTGTAAATGTACTGACATGACTGTATCACGTCCACACACACACACACACTTCCAAAGAAGGACTTTTCATAATATTTACCTTGGAATCTCATTTTTTAACTTTTAGAATTTCAAACACTAGTAAAATGCTATTTTTAAAATATTTTAAATAAAAAAGGAAAGCAAGCTTTGAAGCACCTTAGAATCAAATGACATTTTCAAATACTTTTTATCTGATAAACTATAGTGTGATATCATCATGATTTCTTCTCACCCACTTAAGTATTAAACATAGATGTATCTGAAATGTATTTTATTTCAAATGGTCCAAAAGTTCAGAGCATCTGTAGAGTTATCAGCTCATGTGGCACTCAAGTTTTCTACTTCCAAAGTTGTAGCTATGCCTTTTGCATAATCCAATTCCAACATTTTGCCCTTGTCATATTTTTCCCACTCCTAGACAGTTTTATGATGAGTTTATCATTGTTATTTTATTTTTGTCACAAACCATGAGTAATTCATTTTTCAATTGATTTATGCTATTTATAAAGTGCCACGTCAGTTATGACTGCAGTTTAGTATTTGAATTCTGACAGTTCTAGTAAATAAAACTCTATCTGCTAGAGAGAAATTGCTGAGTTCTGATTGGAAGAATTCTCTTTTAATCAAATTGTCCACATGCAGTTAGCAGGGCTGGGGAGATGGCTCAATGGAATAAGTGCTTGCCTGGCAAGTGCAAGGGCCTCAGTTCAGGCCCTAGTACCACCAAAAAAAAAAAAGAAAAAAAACAAAGCCATATGCAATTAGCGACATTTTTACATAAAAGACTGCTCTTGTCAAGGGACAAGCTCCACGTGTCCTGTACCTTGATATTTCAATATGCAAGCAGTACAAAACTATCTATTTGTTTTAGCTTGTACTCTTCACATACCTGATCACATACTGTGCAAATGATCCTGAAAAGAGCATGCTCCAATATACAATGTCATCCTCTTTCTGAATATGTTAAAAATATCTGTGTGATTATGTGCATCTGTAAAATCCATCCTCACATCAAGGAGGGCAATGCATACTGCTGTTGGCCATAGAGTGCTGCTCTGAGTTACAGCAAGAGGAGCCATGTGTTTTATTATCTAGTAAGAGGCAGGTGGTCCAGCAGCCCCTCTTGAGCAACTGGTGGCCTAGTTTGCATTCTGCAGGGCAGCTGCCTCCTCCCACTTTAATGAGGACTATCTCTCAAAGCACAGTAGTCATTTGTGTAACGTATAACACACAGTGAGAGAGACTTTATTCCCACACTCCACTGCAGAAATTGGGCAAGTTATCCAGTGTGTTCTCTTGGAGCACCATGTCAAGGTCCATCTAATTCAAACATGTATATTTAACAGTACTTACTATTATTTAAACTGCTTTAGCTTTTCTTTCTTTCTTTTTTTTATTATTTTTTTTTTAATTTTAGGACAGAATCTAAAAGGTCTACAGGGTCTCAATACTAGATCAGACTCGTAGTGATCCTGTTTACAGCCTCCCAAATACTGGGAGGCTGGGCATGCACCACCATGCCCAGTCTCAATTGCCCTCTCAGCACACCCTGGGGGCAGGCTAGCATGGCAGGCCCAGGGATCGAACTCACACCCCTGCATCTGCCTAAGCAGGTGCTTTAATCTGCTGAGCTATTTAGATGGCTCTGCTTTAATTTTTCTAAGTATTGTTAACATGACAGAACTTAAACCTTTTCTATATTGTCACAGAAATCTTGAAGCTCATCCTCTGGATTTAAATTCTATCAAGACACTCAAAGCTCCAAAAAGGATGAATAGACCAAACCCTGTGTGTTAAGAACTGGTGGTATATATTGTTTTCATAAGAGGTAAATAAAAAAAAAGGGTGAACTAAAAATATGATCAATGTTTAAAATTTTCATTACAGTAAATGACAATACTACTAATCCCTCTAGAAGTACTCTTCCTCACCTCAAACAAGTTGACTTATCATTCTTGGCACTTTGTGAAGCAGTTCAGAAAGTCCTCTTGCCTGTCTCTATGAGTTATGATGAAAGTACCATGAATACTGCTCCTAAGTGCCATCCCGTGGGAAGTCCAGCTCATGAAAATACGACACATCCTTATCTACCCTCTGCAATGGGACTGGCTCTGTGCACCGTCTGGCTCCTTCCCAAGGTCAAAGAGACCGATGCGAGGTAAATGTTTTGGATCGATCAGTACAAGGCAGCCTTGAGAGTACGACTGAAGACATGAAAGGAGACTTCCAGAACAGCCTCCAAAAGTGACACAAATGATGAGTACGTGTGTGGGAGGCGGGGAGAGAGATTAATGATGATGGGACTCTGACTGCAATAATTTTAAAAATTGAAACACACTATATTTGTCTATCATACCTTACAACGCAATAAGCTTCTAAAACTGCGAGGCAAACCAACCAAGTGGACGCAGTGTGTCAACCACTCTAGCTTCCAAACTCAACAGTAGTGTCTTGGCATTTGATTAACCCGTGCCCTGGCTTCATCAGGAGCCCAGAAGACCCTAAATGCGCAGGTCGGTGATGAGCTCTCGCTGATACCTTCCCTCCTCTATGGATCAAGCTCGCAGCAAGCCATGCGTGTCATCTCCAGGATCAACTACTTGTTATCAGGGCTTCTGATAGTAAATAAAGAAACAGTTTAACTCTTCTTTTGCATCTATTCCAAGTCCACTCTTCGGGTACAGACTGTCAATTTTATTTCTGAGAACAAGGTGGCCATAATTTTTCTGAAGTTGTTTGCATAAGCAAAAGTCTACCTGGAAAAAAAATTCACTCCTCTAAGCCTTGACATACAATGGGTGATAACAGTAAAATAGTTACTGCCATGACCAGCTTCACAGGGATGACTCCTAGGTGTTTATAGCTTTATACAGTGCTTTTCTAAGGCTTAATGCAGAAGCTGGAGGAATATTATATCTCCCTTTAACTTTTGGCAAGATAAGAACAGAACAGCTTCGAGGCTTGATGTGACATGGATAATAATAAGTGTTCCTTATCACACATAAGCCTTGGACTTGGGGACCCGCTGGGTTAGACTCCTACACCTCCCCATCCCTAACATAATCCAAGCTCAGGTACCTCCTGCTTTGTTGTTTAACCATTTAATGATCGCTTTCCCAAAAACTGTCAGTACAGAGGCAGAACCATCCAAATTCATCCAGACCAAGAACTGATTCACAGCAATTAACTTTCTTTGGCCTTTGATAACTCATAAAATATCATTTGTGTTGGCTGCCACAAATAAAAAATTCATTAGACCAAAATTTGACCATTTCACCAAAAATTACTGTTAGATCAGAACATACTTCAGTTACTAGTGTTTGTACCTCAAAGCAGAGAGACATAAAACTATAATTTATCTCATTGTTTCTTCTTTTCTCATATAAAAATCAACTGACTGTCAATCAAGTCAAAGCTGAGAAACTTTCCAAAGGAAAAATAAGCATTTTCAAAGTGAAACGAAGCACAAATCACTTCAATAGCTTAGATAGGTGTTTTGAAAAGTGTCAAACTAAAATAATCTTTGTAAGAATTGATGGAGTATTAGTTCTGGGCTTCAAGTTGTTATAATTTTTCAGTATCTGTCTCACATATTTGGCTATCTGTCAGGTATAATTACCTTGGAAATCTCATCTTCAGTGTGAGCTCTCAGGTTAGAACCTCAGGGGAACTATGATAAAAATGAATTAGCCTCATGAAAACAGAGTATTTATGAGGGTTTTCTGCAAGGCTTTGGACTACAGAAAAACATTCTATAACCTTGACTCGAGTGTGCAAAGTGGTAGATGTTCAAGACTGGAGAAGTTAATGAACAAAAACCTATAAAGGTTCTTCTGCATTGTTCCAGTGAACCTCAGTTTCCAGAGGGGAACATGGATGCTAGTCTGAAATTATGAGAAAAAAAAATCTGTTTTCTGATTTCTTTTATTGTAGATCTGTAACCTTTTCTGGGAAATTAATCATTGTTGTTATATTATATATTGTTATTTTCAAAAGAGCTGTTCAGATTATAAGATATAGGCATGCAAAACTGTTCAAACAGTTAAACATTAATAGTTCCTTTCAATAAAGCAGTAGAAGTTAGTAGTATAATTATTTGTTATATATAATATATATTTATTTAACTTCCTTCTTTCTTTTCTCCTTTACCTCATCCCAGTTGTTGTTTCCTTTTGAGCAGTTTCTTTCCCTTTCACAATTTCCATTGTATCTTTGGGACTTTTTAAAAAATTCTTTCAGGTTCTTACACTAAGGAGAAATACAATGTTTACACATGTGGATTTAATTTATTTCATTTATGAGTATGGTCTCTAGTTGCATCCATTTACCTATAAAAGCCTTGAGTTTAGATTTCTTTATAGCTAAATAACACTCCATTGTACTAAAATACCACATCTTTTTTATTCATTCTTCAGTTGATGGGCATTTGGGTTGTTTCAAAGATTAAACTATGACAAATTGTGCTGCTGTGAACATGGGTGCACATATATCGCTGTGCTATGAGACTTTCAGTTCTAGAAAAATGCTCAGAAGGGGAATAGCTGGGTCAAATGGGATTCCAATCCTAGGTTTTTGAGGAATTTTCACAGTGATTTTCATAGTTATTGTGCCAGTCTGCATTCTTGCCAACAACCCCACCAGCATTTGTTATTGGCTGATTTCTTGATGATAGCTATTCTTTCTGGGGTGAGATGAGATCTTAGTGTTGTTTTGATTTGCATCTCTTGAATGACCAAAGATGATCATTTTTTATATACTTGTTCATATATTTATTTGCCATTTGTATTTATATCTGAGAAGTGTGTATTCATCTCAAATGCCCCCTTTTAAATTGGGACTTTGAATTTTGTGGCTTGATTTTTTAAAATTATTTCTAGGTCCTAGATAGAAGTTCTTTGTCTGAAGGACAGTTGGCTAATATTATTTTTTCTAGTTTTTGGGTTTTATTTTTACTCTGTTGATAATTTCTTTTGATGTGCAAAAACTTTCCAAGAAGATGAGATCCCAGTTGTTGAGTCTTTGAATTATGTCCCATGCAGTTTGCTTTTTGTTCATGAATTCTGCCTATCCTTACATCTTCAACATTTCTATCTACTTTCTCTTCCAGTAGATTTATTGTCTCAAATAGAAAAAATAGGATAGTACTTCTCTTTCCTCCTTTGTTTCATGCTGTTTTTGCATTACATCTATAAAGATACCTTACTTCATAAGCCATGGTACCAGGCAGAAATCACTTGACCAATCTGAAACACAAGGGCAAAGTGGTTAAGATGAATGACCCTTTCACAGTTTCTGCTGCTTTTTGTTGTGTGACTTTGGAGAGTTACTTAACCATTAAATCTCAGCCTCTTATCCAAAATTACAAAAAATGAGAATTAAAGTGAAAGGAGATGAGGCATGGAGAAATGGCATATCTCATTATCATTACTTTGTAAAATATAAATTATGAAAAGTATGTTTTCTAATATAACTTGTATAATACTCTATTTAACTTTTAAAGATTTTATTGAAGTTATGCAAACTTTCCAGTGTTTATACATGTTAGAATGTTTCTGCATCAACTATTTTCACAACTGATGACTCTTCTACATAAACTATACAATTTATTTTTTATATATAGGGTAAAATATTTAAATTAGGTTTTCAATAGATATGTAATGACATATACCACCAAATTCCTGTGGCTACATTTTAATAAAGATATCAGACAGGGTCATAAGCCATCAGTGTTACAAATGCTGACACATAAGTAGTCCCAGCCTTATCCTGGTTGTCTAATTAAAAGAGCATCTGTTAATAAGTTACTAAATGGAAGAATGACTAGGGAAAGTAATAGCACTCTTTATTAGATACAGGCCCACATCTAAATAAGTGGCAGTTCACTTGCACTGATATATATTAAATGGGTGTTGTAAGTTGTCAGCAGATCTATATGCCTTCATATCCATTTATTTATTCAATAACTGCTGTCTACTGTCTCAAACCTGGTCTATAAAATGAGGATACAGTCAGTGTATTTATATAAAGGGTAGTTACCCACCTTAAATGGCCCAATTAAGAGTTCCTGATAAACTGGTACTTATGATCAAGGATGGAGAGAGGTGTCATCCATGTGAAAAATGGGAAGAGATTTTATCTAAAAGGGTTGGGTATTGGTCAGATGTCAGAGAGAAAATGGCTAAGGAGTAATGATCCTTGCACAAAAGGGATTGTCTAGTGGTGCTACGCAGGAAGTAATGCGGCCCTGCATGCTAAGAACAGAGTCACTGCAGCTTCTATCCAGGAAGTTACTTTTCTCACTAAATGGTACAGACTAGTGTAACCACTCTCGAACACCAATGGAAAAGAAAAATGGAGTGGATTTTATTAGGAGGAGCCATGGGGCAGCAAACAGGCCCAGTTACCTATATGCCTTTTGCAGAGCCTTCCAAGGCAAGTGAAGCCCCTGGGTCAGTTACAAACTGTACTTTAAATGTACAGAGCCTGAGAATGCTCTAAAATAAGCAGACACCAACCAGAGCATCCTATAAGTGTAAACATACTGTAGAGAACACAGAAGAGAAACTACAATTAATGAACACGCACCTACCCAGAACTGAGAATATACTCTCGCCCACAAGAATGATCATTAGCTTGTGCGAAGGAGCTGAAAGTTGGTGCTAAATCAACAGACATGTATTTGTTACATCCCTAAAGCAAGAAAAGGAGACAAAAATATATACTCTAAAGGAATTTAATTAGATGTGGCAAGAAATTCAGAGAGTAAAGGAAAGAAAGGTTAGCAGTCAGCACTAAACATAATAAAAATGTAAATGATATTGTATGCTAGAAAGGGCTCAGGAAGAAAAGAGAAGCCAGCAGGCAAAGGACACCTGGGCTGGGAGAAGGGACTCCGAACAGCTTGTGTTATCACAC
Organism: Ctenomys sociabilis; assembly: GCA_004027165.1. Taxonomy (NCBI): domain Eukaryota; kingdom Metazoa; phylum Chordata; class Mammalia; order Rodentia; family Ctenomyidae; genus Ctenomys; species Ctenomys sociabilis. Next base: position 7,161 of record PVKA01008418.1, read on the forward strand.
AGTTGCTCAAGCCAGGCGTCACTGAAGACGTGAAACCTGAGCAAAGACTGGGACAGGAGAATGAATCAAGCAGAAATCTCTGGAAAGAAAGTCCTGTGGAAACAATATCCAGCCCTATTGTTGTACGCACTTACATTCATATTTTCTTGTAGTAAATGAATATTTCACTTTTGTGTAAAATAACCACATAAAATAAAATGTATCTTGAGCAGGTTGTATAGCGCATACCTGAAATCCTGAGGCAAGAGGATCTTTGTGAGTTTGAGACTAGCCTGGGCTACAAAGTCAGCGCAAGGCCAGCCTGAACTTGCATAGCGAGACCATGTCTGAAAAATGAAAAGAAAGAAAAAGAGAAAGAAAATTGAATGTGATATTATCAGATGAATAATTTTCTTGCCTTTAAAAACACTACATACCATTGCTTCTTGGACCCTGTGAATTAACAGCTACCATCAAGGTTCTGGATCTCAGAGCGGCAAAAGAGAATCATAAATGCAAAATACTGCTTTGCAAAGTCTTGATTTTGTGCTTGCCTGGCTTACATTATATTAGGAAGTTTAGGGTGAACAAATGTGGTGTGAGCCCTCCCTGAAGAATAATTTAAAACTAATTTAGCATAACAGCCAACTTTTACTTTTGACTTTGAACTTGGAGGCAAACTACTTTCTCTGGTTCTAAGGTCAAAGTTAGAAGTGTAAGCAATGCTTGAAAGTCAAAGCAAACATCTGCACAAGCAGTTGCTGACCTTCCAACTGGGAATTTTGTCTGAAAGGAAGTGAGGAATATTTTAGTGTTGGATGCTATTCTTGGTATAAGAACCATTATATTTTTTCTAGATAAAAGCAAACTAATAGATGCTGATTCTTTAAAGAAAAGGTGGGGAGGCAGTGGGCCCAGATTTAATCAATGATGTGTGGGATGTGATAGCCAGGTTCTTAAAGTCATCTGTCCACCATGGTTCACCTCAGTCTTAGAGTCGCTAAGTAATGAAGCTCCTCTCAGAGCACAGTATTTTAAGAGATGTTGTGAAGGAGGAGGGAGGGGCTTAGGAGCGTGACCCACATGATGTCATGAGGTGAGAAATGCATAACAGAAACAAGATACTTGGAGGGTTGTCACAGTGGTTACCACAGAGGACGTCAGTGCATATAGAACAAGGACCAGTCGCAGGTAAAATCTGCTCTTTCTTTTGCTCAGAAAAAAAAATCAGGTGTGACAATAGGACAAAAAAGAAAAAAAAAATTAGGCCTTTCTAGGTAAGAAAGGGGCTCAACACTATGAACTAATCCCTGATTCCCAGAGGTATTGAACGTGGTCAGAAGTCCCAAAGACACTGAAAGCCTGGGCCAGATGGACTCTGAAGAACTTTCTTATATCACATTCTCCAATTTTAGAATGCATGTAAGCAACAAGAATGAATCAAAAACATCTCTTCTGAATCATTCTTATCACCTAAAAACTACTACAAGTTTAGGAAACTTGATTTGCATTCTTACTGATACTTTTTTGCTTTATGAAAATATAAAACAAAATTTCATAAGAAAATAATAATAGTGAATACACTGTGCATTGCTTTGGCAACATAGTTACTCAGCATACAAAACAAAGACCAAAATGATTTTCACAAAGAAACAGATAATAATACAAAACTTTCTTTTCAACAAACTAATGTAAACTAGTAGTTTAAATGAAGCTAATTAGTATGTATTAAAATATTTTTGAAACAGCAGAATAGGTAATATGAGGAAGTATTTTAATTCTTCCCTACTTCCAAATTATGTCGCAAAATAGAAAAGAGAAAATAGGAAGAAGAAATTCAAATATATATGTATATATCTGGTGCATGTGTATCTCATAGGAGAGAAATCTTGCTATACTTAAGCTTGCTTGTCTTATTTCACTAAACATTGTGTTCTCAGGGTACACTAAACTAAAATTTTTGGAAAGTTCTTATTGTTTTATTTTTCCTAAAATGCTTACACAAAAAGAATGCTTCTCTTTTTGTCTTGATTTCGTGCTTATTTCTGGGGTGGTGGTGAGATGGATGTCTTAAACCTGTTCTCCTGTACACTGGTCTGCCCCTGATGCAAGGACCCTAGAAATTCATCCTCTTAACTGCGCTTCTCCTGAGTGGACTCTCGCAGGACCACTTAGAAATAGTTCAAGCTCTTATTTGTGGAAGCCAAAAACTTCATGTGATAATTAGCCATGTAAAATCTCATGATAAAAACGAAATTGACATGTCATACTACCTTCTTTGGTATCAGATTTAACTTTGTGTAGTGTTTGTGAAACAAAACAGATGATAAAAAAATCAGGGTCTATCTTAGGTCTACATATCATTAATGCACTGTGAGTTTGGCATAAAAACATTGTGCACCCATGTTTGTTTGAACATAATCCTATACAGACTATAAATGTGCGGATCATCCCAACAGATCTCAATACACTCCACTTGCTTAGGTCTTACCAAATTATACTAAACAAGAGAATTATCACCAAAAGTAAAGAATGTGATTGAAAAGATCAAAACGTGAAGTCAAACATTCCCCATCTCTCCTCTTCCCTTTTAGCTGAATTTTAGTTGATCAGTTCCACTTCCTAATCATGATTCTCAGGGGTGTTGCTGCTGTTGACCCAGGTAATAGAATTAAAGACACTGAGTTGCTAGAGTAGCTTTGTTCTATAACAGAAGGAAGTGTGGAGACAGGAGAAGAAAGAAAAGAAAAGGTCTTGATGTTTTTAACAGCAGAAACAAGACTGGGAAAGGTGGAGAAGTGAGGATGGACATAGAAGAACCAAGGAAAATGTGACACAGAAGAAGAAGGGGATTGTAGATGAAGCAGCAGAAGCAAAAGATGGGATTAATATATTTTTCTTATGAGATACCTACCTGCTTGACACCCACCTTAGTGCCTTTAATAAGCTTTAGAAATGGTTTCCATCATTTTTCAAGATTCCTATTTAACAATATATCATGTGGGCTCATGCTGGACACAATGGAAAGGAAAAAGCAAGCTCCACAAAGGCCTAGTTATATTTAAGCCCCAATTGAAACTGAGATCAAACATTCTCAAACTATGTACACATTTTGGTTACAATTTTACTGTACTTTTTTTTAAATGTCAGCTGGAGGTGGCAGAACATTTGCCTGGTCCTGGGCTTGATCTCTGGCAATGAAAAACTAAAAATACAATTCAAGACAGTAGAGAATAGAGAGGTAAAAATGCAATCTGAGAAAGTAGGGAATAAACATAGATCTTTATAGTTATATGTGATTCCTTACTCCTTTCCCAGAGTTTATATTATAATTCAAATGTGTCCCTTACACTCCAGTCTCGGTCAAGATTGCAAAACAGTGGGAAGAGGGCAAAACATAATAGCTGGGTCACTTTAGGATAATATAGAGTACGCTCTTAAGTTTGATTATGGAAAATTGCAATTATAATACTTGGCGACATTATTTACATGTGTACTCCGCAACACAATACATACTTAAATTAAGAGGAAATATAACACACATATGTTGGCTGATACGTTTCGTATTCTATAGTGTCACTTTCTTTTTGTGCTTACTTAGGTGCTTGTTTGCTTGTTTATTTGAGACAGAATCTCACTCCATAATTCAGAATGGCCTTGAACTCATGGCAATCCTACTGTCTCAGCTGCCCAAGTGCTGGGATTACAGGTATACAACACCATGCCGAGCTGGTCACTTATTTTATTTTATTTTATTTTATTTTATTTTATTTTATTTTATTTTTATTTTTGGAAGAAATGAAATACTTAATATTAACTGGGGAGTTTAGAGCCTGGATAATGACATATAACTCTGCCATCTGTCCAGTGGGCAGGAATGATCTAAATTGGCCAGGCAGAATGAGGAGCCCTTGTTGCCGCTGAAAGAATCCCATTTTATGTAAAGATGGAACCGTCCAGAACCGTTGGGCTGCTTTGCCTCTTCTTATTTATACTTCTTCCTCTGCATTCATTGAGTTTCATCTTTTTGAGAAGTGGCAGAGTAGTTCTTATTAGACCAACCTCCCACAGATAATGATAAAGATATTTTATAATCATTAGGTCTCTGGCTGAGGTGAACTGAAGGAAGTTCTTCCAACAGGCACAGAATTCAAGGCCAGAAAACTCAATCATCAAGATAATAAGAATAGAAATGTAGTATTCAAGAAAAATTCAAACATTATAAAGGCACTCATGATGAAAGAAACATCCAGAAAAAATAGATGTGTCTTTAAATCTGCAGTTTATATGACTGAGTAGATTATTATTACTAATCTGTCTTTATTTAAATGTTGATTTTTTTTATCATGGATGTTTGCACTAACTTTGTAACTGAGACTTGAAATTTGGGAAATTCTCTGCATCCTTTAAAAGATGTAGCTACCAAAATAAAGATGAGTGAGGATTGCCTCTTCCTCCAAATGAACCACGTATTAGCCAAGGATCAGCGCTGCTTACGTGAATGTTAGGGTTTCAGCAGCGCTTGCCACTCATCAGCTCTCAGCGTTCAGTATCAGTTTCATCTTCAGCACTGTACCTGGCATTTGGAGTTGGCTCTATTTTACAGCAACTCTAATCTGAAACACTAAAGAACAACCATCCAATCTGAACCAAAATTGCTGCCAAAGGAATAATTACCCCAGGTGCTATTTAAAGGCTGATTTTTCTTGCAAAGCCTTTGAATGCACACCTTCAATTTGGGGCTGGAGAATGTGTATGACCTCAGTAATGCTTTACCTGGACACCACCACAAATGGGCTCGCTCCAGCTATGAGAGGTACTCACCATCAGCAACTCTGGGACACCAATCAGCTCTACCCACCTTTTCTGGGAGCACTCTTCCCCAGGCAGCCCACATCTGTAATGAGCATGGCATGGTTTTCAAGTATGAAAACCCAGCATCTTGACCTAAGGAAAAAACAGAAATCAAGAACAAAAACAACCAAACCTCTGGAGAGTAGTATTTCCCTCCCAGCTCCTGCTAGATTGGTTGAAGATTTGCTGGGCTGCCCCAAATTCAGCTTCTTGCTCAGCCAAGTCCTGGTTCTTCCCTCTTCCTTTCACATCTTGCCCTTCAAATCCCCTCTGCTCCACCTAAGTCTCTACTTCCTGAAAACCCAACCTAAGACAAAGAAGTTAACTTGCTAACGTTTTTCATCCAGAACAACAAAACGTATGTAGAAAGAAATACCCAACTCAAGCCAGGTGTAGTGGCGCAGTCCTGTAATCCCAGCACTCGGGAAGCTAAGGCAGGAGGATTGTTGTGAGTTCAAGACCAGCCTGAGCTACAAAGTGAGCTTAAGGCCAGCCTGAACTGCATAGTGAGACCCTGTCTCAAAAAGATAAAAACAAAAAGAAATACCCAACTCCCTCTGTCTGCAGCTCACCTTTCTGAGCTGTTTTAATTTAGATATGAATTATTCATACAGTTTTTGGACGCAGATTTTTCAATTTGCATTACTTAACACATAATTCCTTGTAATAACTTTGTCCACATACAGCATTTGCCTTTTTCAGTGCCTTTGCAGAATTTCACAGTGGATTTCCAAATCTGTGATCTTAAGTTGTTTTCCACTTTTTTCTCTTCTTAAAATAGAGCCGATATAAATATTTTTGTACAAATTACATCCTTTCTTTTTGATTAATTCCTTTGACAGCTGCATTCTCAGAGTTGGGCAGAGCAGTCTGAATATTAGCACTAGGAACAGACAACAGAGAAGGGAAGAAAAGGATAAGATGTTATGCAACCCCCAACCTTTTCTTTTAAAGTATAAAGAATGTGTACCAATGGAGAGTCAGTGGGTCTGACATCCTGCAATTCCATTGAGTTCTAGCTGAGCTCATTTTTCCCTGTGAATCTTCTTGATGAATCTCCCTTTACATTGATCTGCACTGTGACCGTGGACAATGTGTTTGTCTGTAACACCATTATCAAAAATCCAGTTCACCAATGCTCACCATGAAGAAAAAAAAAAAAAAAACTTTCAAAGGATAGATCTGCTTGGGAAATGGTACATTTTAAGTTGAAAACTAGTACTATAAAAGGATGTATTAAAGATTTTGAGAATTCTTGCAGCAAATGAACTTGTAAATTTGTTTAATCTACCAACCTAATAAAATATATGTTCTAAGGAAAACACTTCGTCAAACAATTACATACAATGCCAATTACATATAATGACATAAAAATTTTGGAGAAATTACTACACACATATCTCTTCCTCCTTGAGATGTAGAACCCTAGAGAAGTCCATTTGTGCTACACTAACATCCATTCCACCACCTCCACCAGTTTTTTGATGTTTGACAAAGGATTAGGAAATTACATTAAACATCTATTAAAATATCAATTCGTTCTTTGCTAGACACTTACATAATATAGTTTTTTAAGATAGCAGCTGAGGGAACTATAGGGGAAAAAAGCATAGAACTTATGCTGAATTATTTTCCTCGTACGTATGAAGTTGCCATGTGAGAAAAAAAGTGTTCAGCAGACGCGCAGAACCCTTATCTCTCTGCACGTGGCAATATGTTCTTCCTTTCAAAAAATCTAAGCAAGTTTGGAACATAAAACAATACAAACAGGCTGAAATGCAAAGCAGAGAAAATAAAAATGCTTGGCACAAGGTAACGGAACAGTCCCCAGCGAGGTTACACAGGCAAGCTTCAGTCTGGAAGCAATCAGCAACGCTCACCACTTCGCACGGCCTTTGCATAGCTGATGATCCCGTTAGACAGTAGCGTGGGTTTCCGCCATGCGTGGCCACATGCGCATCCTACATTAAGAGCCAACATGATAGTTTTTCCCCATTTGTCATTTCTGTCCTGTTTCTCAAAGGCTCGTGCATTTACTCCATGATGCATATAACCCACGTGTCTAGAGACAGGTGTTTTTAAAAGTACATCTGGTGATAAATATTAACGATAAAGATGAGAGCTTTAAAATTGTTTACTTATTCCATTCCCACTTGGCTTCAGCACCACTACTCACATTCTTGTAGACCAATCTCTACAGACAGCTCAAAATCCTCCTCCCTCTGGAAATTTCTTTCTTTCTTTCTTTCTTTCTTTCTTTCTTTCTTTCTTTCTTTCTTTCTTTCTTTCTTTCTTTTCCTGTCTTCCTGTCTTTCTGTCTTTCTTTCTTTCTGGACAAGGTCTACAGGGTCTCACTGTAGTAGATTGGACTCGTAGTGATCCTCCTGTTCACAGCCTGCTTGGATTAGAGGTGCGCACCACCAGGCCCAGTCTCATTTGCCTTTCAGCATGCTCTGGGGGTCATGGCTCACATGGCAGGTCCGGGGATCGAACTTCTGGCCCTTCTGTCTGCCTAAGTAGGCACTTTAATCTGCTGAGATATTTGGCCAGCCTTCCTTTGAAATTTCAAATGTGATTTTCCTCAGAATCTTTAGATATTTATAAAATTATTAACTAAGAAGACATTTTACAAATAGAAACTAATTACTGTTCATACAATTAAGAAAACTGAGTGTTGGAGTTAGATATGCAAACACAAATTCAGAGAATTGTTATATAAATGTATGTAGACATAACTAACTCTTGACTTCTAATGACTTTTTCAGAGCATTATTTTAAGAAACTTCAGAAATGCAGATAAATAACTTTCAATATGGTTAAAATGTACCAGTTCTGAGAACAGAAAGGCCAAAACTAACAAAGGCAAGATTTTTAGCCTCTCTTTTGTGGTATTTTATGATACTGAGAATTGAATTCAGGACCTTACACAAGCTAGGCAACTACTCTACCACTGAGATACATGACCTAGTCTCTAAGCCTTTCTGACTTTGTTTAGTCACTAGTAAAAAAAGAAGAATATTCTTTGTGATGCAGTATATTTAAGTACCATAGAATATAGAAAAGGCCAAAAACACTTTTACCATTATTATATATGTAAATAAAATTTATTTTGTGCATATCACTATATCTCTCAAAACATGTAAACTGATGTTAATCAGATTGGAGGTTAGTCTTGTGTAAACTGTAGCGGGTGTCATTACCCTTTGCTTTAGGAGGATGGAGTAGATGTACTTTATTCTTTTTGGTAGAGCCAGCTAAAATCCTGACCATTACATATACAAACATTAGGGGCAAGAAAGAAAACAACCAATCCAGGGGACTCAGAACTCAAGACATTGCATTACGATAGCTTTCTTGGATCTTATTCTTGACTCATATATTTCAGAATGTGTGCTGAAGAGTCCTGAATCATGAGAGTGTTAACGGACAGAGAGACAAAACAACAACAAGCCCATGGGAAGCCTGCTGTCTCTTGCTGATGGGCCAGGAAAGAGACAATCTATCAAGATAGGAAGTTTGACAACAGCCACACTGCCCTAGCCAAACACCACATAAAATCCACACCATCACCCCTGCAAGTGAAGACTGAATAGTGAGTTCAGTCTTGGGACCCTTGCTAAGCTATAAGGGCTGGCACAAGCCCCACTCTAAGAAAGTATCACAGTGAAAAGCTGAGACTTATCCCTTACCCATGGTAATGAGGACCCCCTTACATGATGACAGAAGACATAGGGACTTGAACCTCAGCTCTCACCCAGAGGTAAAAGACATCATTTTTGATCCCAGTGAGGTGAGATCATGGAGGCATCACAGAAAGCCAGGACTTGAACTGTCTTTTTGTGGCAACATGGTAACCTCAGTGGTTCCAGTGAAGGTTATGTGGGAAGCAGTAAGAAAACATCCCACTTCTCCACCCACCAAAGGATCAATAAGGCCTAATCAGGTGCTGAATCTTGCCAAAGTACATGAATAATTTAATGGAGAAAAGAGAGTCATTTCAACAAGTGGAACTACAGCAACTGGCTACCCATTGTCAAGAAAATATATAAACATCTACCTCAACCTCAAATATTTTACAAAGATGAAACTAAAATAAATGAGGCACAAAAATAAAAGGCAAAACTATAAAACCTTTAGTAGGTAACAGGAGAAAATGTTCAGGATCAAGAATGTGATGACGAGTTCGCAGACATGATGCTAACACATAATCCAAAAAGTAAAAACAAACCAATAAGCTGTACCTTATCAAAAAGAAACTCTTATTCTAGGAAAATCTGTTATGAGAAGAAAACAATGAGATAAAGAGTGGCCCAAATTTTTTTACAGATGGGAGTTATTCAATTTTGGGATCTTATAACTGGATAGTAAAACCAACTAATCCAAGTGGGAAAAAGAGAAACAGGAAGAGAAATGATGAGGATCGATGAATGGCTAGTAGCGATAGAGAAGGTCCAGTGTTACTATTAGGGGGAGGTGAATCAAGACCAGGATGAGGTATCGCTGAACACCTCTCAGAATATCAGATGTTCTGTTAAAGTAACAATGCCAAATCCTAGCAAGAACAGAAGGAAACTTGATCTCTTGCGAGTTGCTGATGGAATATGAAGCCACTGTGGAAAACAGATTGGCTGTTGCTTAAGATAAGTGACTGAATCCTCGGTGTACAACCTAAGAATTGCACTCTTGGGCTTTATCTGAGAGAATTGAAACAATATTAACCGCTTTATTCATAATGGTCAAAACCTGAAATGCTACTCAGCAATAAAAGGTATTAAAATATTGATGCCCACAACAACTTGGGTGGATCACAAGGACTTTATGACAAGTCCAGAAAACCTCAAAAGGACACATATATGATAAGTACATTTATAGAACAGTCTTGAATGATAAATGTTTATATTATAGAGACAGAAACTGAATGAGCGGTTTCCAGAGGTTAGAGAGAGAGTTGGGGAGGGACTTGCGTGTGGCTCTGGAAGAGCTGCCTAAGGGAGAGCTGGGTAGGGAAGGAAGGACTTTCTCTGTGTTTTTAAAAAATTCTGGTGAGTTTTTCTTTTTTTCATTTTTACACTTTTTTAGCATATGTTTGCAGTTAAATACAGTGTACAGTCATCTTAGGAAGCAGTTATATGTACATACCATCACTATTTTAATTCTCTATGGTTATTATATTGATGATTATAAGAGTACACAGACATGATAAACTCAAACATGCCCATTATCTAATGTTTGTCTTTGATATTGTATTATAATAATCAAGAGGGACCATCAGATGAAAGTGAGAAAGGCATATAATTCTATTTTTTCAGCTTGCTGTAAATTTATGATTATTTAAAACAAAACCAAATTCCTCTTCAAATGCACTCCTTGGAAGCAGCAAGAAATTTGTATGATTGCCATTCAACATACAGCAAAATGCAACCCAAAAGATACATGGCTGTGAGTGTGGGATAAAGCCATAGATGTGGATCTTTGTGGAAAACCATCTGTTCATTCCAATATGGTCCCAAGAAAATTTAATAGCTTTCAACACCCAACTGCATATTAGTACTGAGTGGGGAGCTATTCTAGTAGTGAGGTTATGCTAAGGCCAGTACTAATAGAGCAATATTCATCACCCAGGAAGTTTTATTTACTTAATCCTCGGTCTGTTATTTACTTGCTTAAACCATTTACTTATTTGCTCAGTGTAACTAATCTTTAACCACACTGACTGTTTATTTCTCTCTCCCTCACTCCCATTGTCCAGTGTGCCTGGTGCCCCACCTTAGGGCTGGCTTCTTCCCTGCATAGTGCCTTAGCACTCTTCCCTGGCTTGCATTGAATCAGTACTGTCCGTGGCACACAATAAATACAGTGAACATGGAAGAGGTAATCCATACACACATCTCCTCTTGATCCTTCTTACACTCCCCTCCCCGGGGCCAGGGAGATAGCTCAGTAGAGTAAGTGTTGGCCTGGCAAGCACCTCTCCCCATCCCCTTCCCAACTCTACAGAGTCATCACTCAGACAGTTTAAAAAGAAAGGAGTGTTTTCAATTAGTTATGCTTTTAAATGAAATTAATATTTTATCCCTTGGATATCACTGATTCACTGATGATCCCTTTGCTTTTAAGTAATATTGATAAAAGACAAGAAAGGCTTCTCTAAATTTCAGCAATTAATCTGCAATGAACTGCTTCTAGATGGGGTAATTCTATATTGAATGAAACAAGGTAAATATCAGCAAGGATCCTTGCAAATGCCTCAGCCAGAAGCACAAGTACATTCTCTAAAGAAGAGTTAATATAAAAATTGTAATGTAATTAAGCCTTCTATTAATTATTATAATTATTAAAATCATAAAGCTTCCACATTAATATTTACAGTTTTCATTGTACATTGAATGCTACTTAACACAGTTAATAATATTCCCACACAATGGAGGATGCTACTGTTGATACATAACTAGGATCCAGACTTGAATCCTAGGTCAGAGGACCTTTGTGCAAAGCCCTGCTGCTGGGCTTCCTCATTATTTCACTTTGGAGGAAATATTAACCAGTTTCTTCATGTGTGAATTTGAGGTAATACTTTGAGAAATCAATAAAGTAATATTAGAAAGCACTTTAATCTACAAAGTGCCAACCACTTGGCATTGTCTTGATCACTATCATCTTAAGGATTCAGTTCTTCATTGTTAGCTGCCAGTTGTGAGTATATGAAACTTTTCCAGAACTTATAGGCAATAGAAATAAAACAAGCTTTCCCTTATCTCGACTACTGTATGATGCTAATCAATAGTTAATTGAAGAGTGATTGTTTCCAAGTAGCAAGTGACTTGGAAACATATCCTACTATTGGTGAATCCTTTTAAAAAGAGCTCATTAGAAGTCACCAGATCCCCTGACATGAGAATCCATGCTGCACATGATGTGTGCCATTTACAGTCTTCGTTTTAGAAATATTTCACACACATTGTATTTCCATGTCTAGTCTTCCATCACAAGGAACTTTAACTGTGGTGTTGCTAATATGTTAAGTTTTGGATTCAGAAGTAGAAGATTCCTAATATCATATACATGGCAGTGAATATCCCACACCTTCAGTCAATGTAGAGCCACATGGTATTTGGGAGATGGTCAAAATATCCATATAATACAATACCGATTATGGTGTATATGCATAACAGTGTGAGTCAGTTATGTGATTTTTTAACTTCACAAATATAAAATTATACATTTCTAATCACAAATTTCATATAAACTTAGAGGAAAGATTCTTTTTAAGAATAATCAAATGAGCCCAGTCCAGGCCCACTGAGTGTGTGGGAGTACTTCTGGCTTCCCTACGCCCACGGAACCTCTCCGGACCAAAACCCAGGCACGCCACGTGAGTGAGACCCTCTTCTGTGCCCTTGAAAACCCTCCACCCCACCAGAGCCCCTGCCCCCAAGGCCGCCAAGTGAGTGAGAACTTCTGCGACACTCTCGGAGCTCCAGATCCAGCCCAATCCAGGCCCAGTGAGGATGTGAGAGAGCTTCCAGCTTATCTGCACCTGCAGGACCTCTTTGGACCAAAACCCAGGGACATCACATGAGTGAGACCCTCTGTCGTGGCCTGGGGACCCTTCCACCCCTCCACAGCCCCTGTCATAAGTGCACCAAGTGAGTGAGAACTTCTGCGATGCTCTCAGAACCCCCAGATCCAGCCAAAGCCCAGGCCAAACAGAGTCAAAGAGATATAGAGGAACTTAAAATCTCAAACAGAAACCTGCAAAACCGTTTGAGTGAAAGTGAAGACAGAGTTTAAGATCTTGAAGACACTGGTGCAGCTAGGGAAAATGCAACAAAGGCTCTCTTAAAAACAATCAGGATGCAGGAAAAAAAATTCATCACCTATAAGACAATGCAAAGATGAACAATGCGAGACTAATAGGCATCAATGAGAATGAAGGAGTCAATACAAATCATGTAAAAAGAACATGACCAGAAGAAAAGCAGAAAACTTTCCAAATATGAGGAAACAATCTGACATTCAAGTAACCAAAACATACAGAACGCCAAATAACTTCAGCTCAATTAAAAACTAAGGCATATAATAGTCAAGATCCCAGAAATCCAGCACAAGGACAGTATACTGAAAGGGGCTAGAGAAAAGAAGCAGATCACATTCAAAGGAAAGCCCATCAGAATTATAGCCGACTTCTCTTCACAAGCCATGCGACAAGGAGAGCATGGAGCAGAGTACTTCAAGCCCTCTATGAAAACAAATTCCGGCTCAGACTACTATACCCTGCAAGACTCTTTCAAATTTGATGGAGAAATGAAATACTTCCATGACCAAAAACAACTAAAGTTTTCATGATGACAAAGCCAACGCTACAGAGACTAATGAAAGATGTTCTAGAGAGGGACCAAAATGATTAGAACTCCAGGAACGAGAACAAAAGGAACCCACTAAGTAAGACAAACAATTAAACACAGGATAAAAAGGAGTAAATAACAACGGGTAAATGACATGTCAATTGTAAGTCAACACATTTCAATTATAACCATCAATGTAAATAGACTCAATTCACCAATTAAGGGAAATAGACTGGCACAGTACTTTAGGAAACAAAATCCAACAATATGCTGTATACAAAATACACACTTCACTCATGAAGGAATTCGTAGACTGAAAATCAAAGGATGGAAAACAATACTACATGCTCCATCACCTGAGAAAAAAGCAGGGGTAGCAATCCTTTTCTCAGACAGTCTCAACTTCAAACCAAGAAGGATGAAATGAAATAAAGAGGGCCACTATATACTGGTTAGGGGAAAAATTCAAGAGGGAGAGGTAACACTGATAAACCCATATGCACCAAACATGGAAGCACCCAACTATATAAGTCAAATCTTAATGGACATGAAAAATCTAATATCCAATACCATAATCTTAACAGGAGACCTTAACTCTGCTTTATCCCCAAAAGACAGGAAAACCAGACAAAAAATTAACAAGGAAATAGCAGAACTAAACCAGAGCTTGGAACAAATGGACTTGGTGGACATACACACAGTGTAACACCCAACCACAGCTGATTTTTTTCAGCTGCACATGGGTCGTTTTCTAAAATAGACCACATACTAGTCCATCATAGCTCATGCTTAAGTATATGCAAGAAAACAGAAATTATCCCATGCATATTATCTGACCACAGTGCAATGAAACTGGAAATAAATGACACAAGAAACCAGAAAACCCCCTAAATACATGGAAATTAAACAATACTCTACTCAGCAATCTATGGGTCACAGAAGAAATTAATGAAGAAATTCAACAATATCTACAATTCAATGAAAATTCAAGCACAACTTACCAGAATTTATGGGATGCAATAAAAGCAGTCCTCAGAGGGAAATTCATAGATATGAACTCACAAATTAGGAAAACAAACAGAACCAGAACAAATAAACATCCTAATCTTGCACCTCCAACATCTAGAAAAGACAGAGCAAACAAAACCCAGAGCCCACAGATGGAAAGAAATCATAAAGATTAGAGCAGAAATTAATTCAATTGAGATAAAGAAAACAGTTCAAAGAATTAATGAATCAAAAAGCTAGTTCTTTAAAAGACTAATAAAATTGATAAGCCCCTAGCTAACCTCATCAAAAAGAGGAGAGAAAAAATTCAAATAGTAGCAATAAGGAATGAAAAGGGTATAATTACCATAGACCCACTGGAAATGCAGAAGATTATAAATAGCTACTTTGAGAATCTTTATGCTCACAGAATAGAAGACACAGACAAATAGACAGATTACTAGAAAGGTACAAATTACCAAAACTGAATCAAGAAGATATAACAACTCTCAATAACCCAATAATGGTCAATGAAATAAGAAATGTAATAAAAAGCCTGCTGACAAAGAAAATTCCAGGTCCTGATGAATTCATAGCTGAATTCTACAAGGAATTTACAGAAGACATAATTCCTGCACTCCTCATACTCTTCAAAGAAATTTAAAAAGAAACAGTTTTCTCAAAATCATTCCTGGAGGCAAATATTATACTGATACCGAAACCAGGGAATGACACAACAGAAAAATAAAACTATAGGCCAGTCTCCCTCATGAACATAGTTGCAAAAATACTCAATAAAATCCTGGCAAATAGAATACAGCAAATCATCAAGAAGATCATACACCATGACCAAGTAGGATTCATCCCAGGCATTCAAGGATGGCTCAATATTAGAAAATCTATCAATGCAATACACTATATCAATAGAGTGAAATCTAAAAACCACATGATCATCTCAATTGAAGCGGAAAAGGCTTTTCACAAAGTCCAATACTCATTCATGTTCAAAGTTCTACAGAAAATTGGGATAGATAGCCTCTACTTCAATCTGAGGAAAGCCACCTATGACAATCCAATGGCTGATATAATTCTAAATGGGGAAAAATGGAAATCCTTCATTCTCAGATCTGGTACAAGGCTGTCCTCTATCACCTCTCCTATTAAATATAGTTCTGGAATAATTAGCTAGAGCCATTAGACAAGAGGGACAAATAAAAGGAATAAGAATAGGGAAGGAAGATGCTGGGGAGATGGCTTGGGGTAGGGGAGATATCTCAGTGGAATAAGTTCTTTACTGGCAAGCACAAGGGCCTGAGTTCAATCCCCAGTTCCAAAAAAAAAAAAAAAAAAAAAAAAAAAAAAAAAAAAAAAAAGTAAAAGAAAAAGAAAGAAAGAAATAGTAAAGAAGAAGTTAAATTATCATTATTTGCAGATGATATGATACTTTACTTGGAAAATCCAAAAACTTCACCAAGAAGCTACTAGAATTGGTACACAAATTCAGTACAATAGCACAATACAAAGTCAATACCCAAAAGTCAATAGTATTCCTCTACACAGATAACAAACACACTGAAAGGGAAAGTATAGAAGTAATACCTTTTACAATAGCACCACAAAAAATGAAATACCTTGGAATTAATCTAAGAAGTCAAAGATCTTTTCACGGAAAATTACAGTACTCTGAAAAAAGAGATCATAGAGGATTTCAGAAAATGGAAAATTATTCCCTGCTCCTAGATAGGAAGAAGCAACATCATTAGATGGCCATGCTCCTAAAATTGTACAGATTTAATGCAATCCCTACCAAACTACCACCAACATATCTCCCAGACCTAGAGAAATCATTCTTAAAATTTATTTGTAACCAGAAAAGGCCTAAAATAACAAAGACAAGGCAGGAGGCATTACAATTTCTGACTTGAAATTATACTACAAAGCTACTGTGATAAAATCAGTATGGTATTGGCAACTAAATAGACCTGAGGATTGGTGGAGTAGATTAGAAGATGCAGAGGCCTCTAAGGACACACTCGGCCACCTGATCTTTGACAAAGGGGCCAAACACGCTTACTGGAAGAAACATAGCTTCCTTAACAAATGATGCTAGAAAAACTGGCTTTCTACATGCCCAAAACTAAACCTTGACCCAGATCTATCATCATGCACTAAGCTAAAGTCAAAATGGATTAAAGATCTAAACATTAAAAGAGAAACACTCAATTTCCTGGAAGAGAATGTAAGAGGAACCCTTGAAGACATAGGGGTAGACATAGGTTCATGAACAAAGAGTTCATGAACAAACATGCATTTGCTCGGGAAACACTTGAAAGAATTAACAACTGGAATCAACTCTTATTGAGAAGTTTTTGCATGTCAAAAGAGATTATCAACAAAGTGAAAAGACAACCCATAAATTTCAAAAGAAAATCTTAACTAATAAGCACTCAGATAAAGGTTTGCTCTCTAGAATTTATGAAGAACTAAGATACATTAGGGCTCTCAAATCTAAAGACCCAATCCAGAAATGGGTATCAGAGATGAATACACACTTCTCAGAGAATGAAAAAATGCTCCACATTGCTAGCCATTCATGAAATGCAAGTAAAAACAACACTGAAGTACCATCTCACTCCAGATAGTATGGCTATCATAAGGAAATCTACCAACAACAAATGTTGGAGAGGATGTGGGGAAAAGGGAACCCTTCTCCATTGCTGGTGGGACTGGTACAATAATTACGGAAATCAGTGTGAAGACTCCTTATGAAACTAGGACTAGAAATCCCATTCAAGCCAGGTATCCCCCTACTGAGAATTTTCCTGGAGGAAAAAGTCACATCACAGTGATACATGTGTATCTATGTTTATAGCTGCACAATTTGTTATAGCAAAATCTTGGAAACAAACAAGATGCCCATCACATGACGAATGGTTGAAAAAGATGTGGCATTTTTATACAATGGAGTATTACTCAGCTATTAAGAATGATAAACTTGAAGCATTTACATTTAAGTGGATGCCACTTGAAGATATACTCATAAGTGAAATAAACCAGACCGAATGTGTAAATATTATATAGTCTCCCTAGTACAAGTACTCAAAAGAAGAAATACAAATACAAAGCTATAACACAATTAAAAGGAAAGTGAGAACTTCAAGATTAGACAATGAGGACAGGGCAAGAAGAAAAGCTGAGACACAGGACAGAGGCAAAGCCGTATATTTATACACCCAAGATGGATAGGCAATGATCCTGAGAAACATCAGCAGGTTTTTGAAACTAGCAGTTAATTGGTAGGATTCTCACCCTCACCAACTATTCATACTGATACCTGTGAACCAAGCAACTTCACTAAAGATAGCAATTTGTTTGTTTTTTAAAAAATGGCTAATAAATGAAAAAAGGCACAAGAAAAAAAAAGACTGTTCTGCTACAGTGCTGTATATGGTTAGATTTCTAAATTTCTGTATAAAAATATGTAACTGTTTATTCATATTCTTTAAATATTTTTTTTTACATTTTTATCTCCATATTCTGTAGGGACTTAAGTTTAATATATCGATACTTGATGGAAAATACCTGTTCTGTGTTATATCTAAGAAGTTTGACGTTCAGACAGATAGTAAAGTTGAACCCAACTGCATATGTTGTAGGATAATAATAAGCTTTTCTTCTGGAGGGTTAACAACCTAAGTTTGCAGACTAAAACTTAGAGAAATAGAAGTACTGCAAAGACAGCTAACATTTTGACCCTAGCCTTTCAAGGTCAGTGAAGTCTCAAGACATCGGAGAACCTATACTGTAACATTATGTAACTCAGTTGTGTCCTAAACTTTCTGATCAAGGAGATTATGGGGCCATAGAACAACAAGATTGATGCTGCAGAGTCTGCCTAAGGAGAGTCACATGGAGAGAAAACATTCTGTCAGGCTTTCACAGAGAGCAAATTGGCCAAGCAATGGTCATGACTCATCCAGATGACTGACACTGACAAAGGATCTGCAAACTGTGGTACAGGGTTATAGGATAAATCCTGAGGGGACTTGACTGACCTTATCAGATACAAAAGTCACATTTCTTGTTATATAGGTCTTGCTCTATCTTGGTCTTAACCATCCAGCAGAAAAGTATAAAAACCAGGTACATAAAGTAAAGCCATATTAATATCCTGAGCTGTGAAAGGCTCAAGTCAACAACCTCTGTGGATGACCCACTACTATTGTGGAGTGCTGGACTGTGTTGGATTGTTTTGCTGAATTTACACACCTATAGTATTTAGATGCCAATGAAATATCCATCTCTGATAGGACTAAACAAAAAAAGAGGATAGAAAGGAAGGACCATTTTGTATCTGTATATGCAGAATAGTTAGGATAGATATACAGCTACTTTCTTTTAATTCAATGAGAAGAAAGATTTGTTCTCATAGTGTTTGGACGGGATATCCTGTCTGTATCTTGTACTATGGATAACCACTAAGAAGATAACAATGTACAATGCATTAATTATTGAAACTTTCCTATTAAACAGTTTTGAAACTGTCAGAAAAAAATAAAGAAATGAGGTTTATTTAAAAAAAATCAAATAATGGTAATTTAAGGACAAAGAAGAACTAAATACTGGAGGATCACAACAGGTTGGAGCTCATTTTAGTACCACCTACAAAATTACTACTTCATAATTAACAAAAGTTGTTGAAAGTAGAAATATGAGAATACCTGAGGAATTGCCTTTTTTATATATTAAGCATATTTCTTTTCCTTTTTTGCATATTTCTATTTCAGATACAATAGTTCTACATTCAAGAAAATTGCTATTAAAATTAAGTAAGATTTAAGTTACAAAAATAATCTGGGTGGTTCATCAATGTTCATTCACCATTTCTACAGTGCAGGTTTCTGCTTGGATTGAGATATCTGGTTAAGGATTTACCTGTAGAGTTTTCTTGGTGTGGAAAGCTACTGGGCAAGATAAGTGTCTCCCATCCAAGTACTAACCACACCTGACCCTGCTTAGCTTCCGAGAGCTGACGAGATCAGGTGCGTTCAGGGTGGTATGGCTGTAGATGGGCAATTGTATTGGCCTACTTGGTAAGGTCCCCTCTCCCCCAAACAGAATCACAATGTCTTACTATAAATTTGTATACCACCACATTAGAAATTAGCCAAGGAAATTGGGATAAAAAGAGAATTGTGTAGAAAATAATAAGATAAATCCTAAAGTAAAGTTAGGATTGTCCTTTTCAGAGATATCATACAAATTTAGCTCTCAGGGGTCAAAGAACATGGTTGATTCATGACAGTATAGTGTCCATTGGCTAGTCCATGGAGGGTGACAACTGCCCAAAATTGAAAGACATCTCTTCCAAGGATGGTCCTAAAGGAGACCCTCTGTGATACAGCACACACACCATTGACACCATGTACCTATGTCATAGGACTTTCTTATTATCTCCCTTAACTGGTTGAGCTAATTGCATCAAAGTTCAACAAAACTAATTCTACAGAAGCCAAAATCATGCAGAACAGGGTGCCATCCATTGGCCCACTGAGGAAGAAATAGCAAGACTTGAGCCATAGGTGTATTAGCCAGAGCCATCTTGAGGAGCAGATCCAATAAAATACTTGTAAGAGGGGATTGTGAGATGGCTTTAACCAATCACAGGCTGACTCCATGTTCGCCAGACAGTTGTAAATTTAACAAGAGGAAAAAGTAGCCAACACAGCCAGGTCAAACTGTCACTTATTTTTAAATAAATTAGGGAAAGTCAGAATTATTTAAGCCTTTTATGTTGCATAATTTCTTCAGTATTCTTTTTTTTTTTTTTTTTTTTTTATGTCTTTTTGAGACAGGGTCTCACTATGCAGTTCAGGCTGGCCTTAAGCTCACTTGGTAGCTCAGGCTGGTCTCGAACTCACAACAATCCTCCTGCCTCAGCCTCCCGAGTGCTGGGATTACAGGCATGCGCCACCACGCCCGGCTCTTCAGTATTCTTTTAGTGGTGGAAGTCTGTGATCTTAAAAAGGAAAAAATAAAAGATAAACTCCACTAATGAACAGTCAGAAAATTAAAAATGGAAGTTTGGAGTCAGGGATAAATAGCTCAGTAGCGTAATACCTGCCTGGCAAACACAAGGTCCTGAGTTTGATTCCCAGTTTAAAAAAGAAAAAAAAAAAGAAATGCAAGTTTGAGACAAAGTCTTAATATGGGATACTTTGTACCAATTTGCTACTAGGAATTAAAGCCAATGAATACAAATTAAAATATTCATGACACTGAAATAGACGATTTTCACAAGTAAATGATAAAGGACCCCATTTTTTCTCTTAGGTTGACTTTTAATAGAAATTGCTGAAGTATCTAAAAAGCAGAAGGGCCAGCCAAACAGCTCAGCAGATTAAAGCACCTGCTTAAGTAGATTCAAGGGCTGGAAGTTCGACTCCCTGACCTGTGGTGCCAACCAGCCCCGAGGCATGCTGCGACAGCAACTGAGATGGCGTGGTGGCACAGATCTGTAATCCCAGCTCTTGGGAGGCTGTAAACAGGAGGATCACGAGGATTCTGATCTAGTAGTGAGACCCTGTGCACCCTGTCCTAAATACAAAGTAATAATAATAAATAAAAACATTCGTTAGTGTTCATAAACACACACTAAAATATCCATACATAGGTAACCAGTGAAAAGCAGTTTAGGGCCCGGGGAGATAGCTCAGTAGCATAAGTGGTTCCCTGGCAAGCTCAAGCATCTGAGTTCAATCCCAAATTCTGCAAAAAAAAAAAAAAAAAAAAAAGCAGTTCATACCAGATCCTCTCAATACCCATCCTATCAAAAAGTGAGGGCTGATTGGAAAGTCTAGATCTTAAATCAGCTTGTGTACTGCAAATGCCAAGTATTGTGAGTAGATCCTGGGAGGTCTTCGTGTATCAAGTGTTTCCTTTCAGAAACTTGCTGCCAGGAAAATTAAGACTTGAGCGCTAGCCAACTCACTACAAAAACAAAGCTACAGGTAAATCTGTAAATCCCAAGATTAATTTATGTCAAGCCTATTAAATCAGATACCAGTAGTACCTGAATGAAAAAAAATCACTGAGGCATAAAATGAACTTGACTTAAATTTTCAGAAGTAAAAAAGGTAGGAAAATGACTCTTCTTTTGGCTGAAAACAAATAGAAGGGAGTTAAAGGCGAGACAGAAAATAAAGGATAAACAGGTTCACAAGGGGCCAGTGAGACAGCTTAACAGACTACTTAAACAAGAACAGGGACCTCCGTTCAAGCCCAGGCCCCACATGCCACACCAGTCCCACCCCCAGGGTAGGTCGAGCAGCCAGAGGCTGGGTGTGGTGGCACACACCTGTAATCCCAGCACTGAGGATGCTGAAAGCAGGAGGATCACCATGAGTCCGAGCTGCATAGTGAGACACTGCAACCACCAAATACATGAAACATTGGAGGTTCATGGCGGGGAAGTAAAGCAGGCCAAAGCGCAGATGGAAGAGGGGTTCTTGTCAGTTCTGCGTGCAGAAGCCAGAAGCCAGATACCAAATGGCCCTTACTCTGTGGAAGTGCTTCCACCCTACCTCCACCCCCTGAAACCTTTGCAGAAGATGGGAAATGCACATTAAGGGCCAAGAAAAGAACGGAGCACAAGGCACAGAGGGCTGGAGGGGTGCAGGGTGTATCAGGTAACTCTCCTGATTCTGGACACAAGTCCCGACTCACAAGTTCGAAGGTTGACTTTAGCGCATGGCTTGTGGGAATTCAGTGTAGCATCAGCACCCAGGACTGTGCTCTGCTAATCAGCTAAGGCAGTTCTTTTGTTTGTTTGTTTGTTTGTTTGGTTGGTTGGTTGGTTGGTTAGTTTTTTGTGGCTGGCCCAGCCCACCTAGAGATGAGGCTGGTGAAGCATGGCATGCCAGGGATCGAACTGCAGTCCCTGAGCTTTGCCTATGTTTGCCTAAGCAGGCGCTTTAGATCTCTGAGCTATCTTGCCAGCCCCCTGAGGCAGTTCTTAATCTAACGAAGCTGACAAATCAAAAGGGGGGAAACAGGCCAGAATGAGAAAAGCAAGCAGAACATTGCATTAGTGAGCTATGACTCCACATGCTGAGCCTGTGTATCTGGGGTAACAAGACTCTGACTAGCTTCCCTTCATTCACAGTTTTTAGCTAAGCAATAAAATAGAAATCTGAAGAGTAAATTCATGTATTGGGAGGAGGGAAAGATGGGTGAGTTCTGCTGTCTTTCTAGGATAATACTATTTCTATAATGATGCTATTGATTCAAGATAAATATCATGGCTGAACATAATGGCACACACCTATAACTCCAGCACTTGGGAGGCTGCGGCCGCAGAATAGCCTTGAATTCCATGCCAGGCTAGGCTACAAAATGAGTTCAAGGGCAGCCTCAACTACATAGAAAGACCCTGTCTCAAGAAGACAGACGAAACAAAAAAAATATTATCATGGGAAGAATCTTCCCAGACACTCTGCCAAAATATTTACTTAACAAAATCTAGAAAGTCCTTATCCGTTCTTACTGATAAGGCAGTCTCCTAAGTGGATGCTGAAGACATCCTCACTATTAAATTCTAGAGTATAGATAAATCCAAAGACATAGCAAGCAAGACACTGCTCCATAGGGCCAGGGATATAGCTCAGCGGTATAAGTGTCCACCTGGCAAGTGTAAGGTCCTGAGTTCTATCCCTGGTACCACAAAATAAATAAAAAAATAAGATGTTGTTCCTAAAAGAAGTATCTGAATAAATTCCAAAACTTTACTAAAATTTCCTGAAGGTGGGAATATATATAACTATGAGGCTATAAGAAAATTGTTTTAGTAGAAGTAACAACTAGAGAAGAATTAAATATAAACAACTGCAATATAATCCTGGGTGTAGTGGCATGCAGCTAGCATCCCAGCACTTGGGAGGCTTATGCAGGAAGACTGCTGTGAGCTTTGGGCCACCCTGGGCTGAACACTGAGTTTAAGGCCAGCCTGAATTACATATATAGCAAGACCCTCTAAGTCTCAGTCGCCTATAAGTACATACAAATCAAATGCAGATCAGGAATGGGAAACCTGAAAAAGGTAAGTGGCAGCTTACACCAACTTCTAACAACTGCAAAGACTAAAAACACAGCCACGGAATAAGGTAAGGGTGAAGGTGAATCATTTGCTAGAGGGAAATTTAAGCCAGATTTTAAAGTGTTGGTCATTTGGATAAATGATCAGCAGATGCTTTGTTAGAAAAGAACTCTGTGAGCAAAGTTATTAAAGGGAGACACACAGGCTGTATAGAAGGTAGTATCAGAAATGCCTAGAGGAATTGAGAAGTGACCTCCAGCAGAGCTAAGATAAAGAAAAGGGCTCTAAAAATAAACCTGCAGGAGCCAAGAAAATGATATGAAAATTATATTCAACTTTTTCCTGTTTTTTTCCCAGGTTAATCAGACATCCAGGATTACGGTGGGTAGGGGTGAGCACATTCTCAGGGGCTACGTTGGAGATTCTTACACTACTGGTTTCACATTAGTGCAAAACAAAATAGCAGCCCATATAAATCAGGTATTTTCTAATAAGTGTGTGTGGGGGTGGGGGGTGGGGGTGGGGGTAGATGTGTGGGTGGGTGGATATGTCCTTGCCATTTGGCTGAAGTGTTTTGCACCGAGTAAGTTCCCACTGGAAGCGCAAGTTATTACATCCATCACAGTAAATGGGACTGAAACTTGCTCATAACATTTTATTGAGACCTTTATTTCATATACAATAAAATGAAATTGGGGACCAGGTCCATTATAAAAATATTGTCTCAGATTTACTAGGTGAATTTTCTAGGTCTACTCTGATACTTTCAATTGTTGATTAGTTTTGTTACATCATTTTCTAAAACCTGAAATCTTAAAACAAAAAAAAAAAGGTAAAATGTTTATTTTGAAGTTTATTTTCAAAGTGAAACACAACTGTCCTTAAATTATTAAATACACTGTAAGAGAATAAACCTAGCACTCCAACTTTTCCTACTGTATATCACGGTAATAAAAGGTGCATATTTACTTTTTAAACATAGCAAAAGATACTGTCGTCAAACGCAGAAATCTTTGGAAGCATCTCATACATATTAGAGGTCAGAATTTGGCTTAAAGTGTTTAGAAAAAGACACAAGATATTTAAATGAGACAAATGGCTTAGAGACTTAATGGAGACAGATGGGTCTGGATTTGAGGAAATGCTAAGCACGAAGCAGTACTGCAGACAGGGCGGCCAGCAAAGAGCCGGTGGGCCGAGAGGGGAGCAGGAAGGCTGGGACAGGAAGAGAAGACATAGCTTGGTTCAACTTTCATTCCACCTTTACCTTGTAAGTATGGGGAGAGAAAATGGGAGGAAGGACAGGACAGGACAGGCTGTCTGTGTTATTCATAGCATCTGTATATTTTATTCTTTCTCTCCTATTTCCACATTGTCCCTCTCTATCTTCTATTCTTCTCGCTGTGATCCTCCTGTCTCAGCATCGTGTGTCTGAGATTACAGACATGTACCGCTACTGTAGGAAATATGCTTTAATCCAAGATTCATGTTTAAAATTGACCAGTTTTCCAAGATTCAGATTGTACCAACTTCACCATGACCTCTTGCTAAGAACACTTGTATGTGAAAAATTCTAGAAAGGGAAATAACAAAATAGACATATTTGCTTGCTTTATTTACAGATATATATGATGGTTACCATGTGCCCTGTACTGCACTCTTCACCATGCTTACAGTAGTGATGGGGGGCGTTGGGCCTCCCCTTCATGGTGTTTATGGTCTAGCACCTATTCTCCAGAAGGCCAAATTCCAGTTGATGTTCTCTATGTTCTTTCTTTAACTTCATTTTTTTGGAGTTGCTCCACGTGACATTCTCAGAACAAGAGAAAATTACTATTTCAAAAAGTTCGACTTGTTTTAAGAATCACATAGTCTTTATCTTTACAAATGATGATGCACAGGGGAATATTCAGATCTTGAGTGACTTCAAGCTTTTAAGCAAAAGCAAGGTGGCTACTCAAATCTACTCTCCCAAGTAATGGGCTTTATGAATTTCAATACTAATTATTATATAAGGCTATGGTTTTATATGATCCACTCTCATCTCCTTAGAGGTCCCCTCGTAGAAAGACCTGTGTCTTTCAGAAAAAGTTTCTTGTAACAATTTGAGTGGTTAAGCTTTTCAGCCAAAGATTGCCCCTCCTCTGTTCTACTCCATTACGGATAAACTTTTTTGTAAGTCACAACACTTCTGAATCATTCACATTCTCCACTTGAAGTTCACCTGATAGACATTCTAGAGATTATTTTTCTGGTATATTTTCTATCATAACTACCCTTCCCAACCTGATAATATGTAACTTTTGACACATTTTCATGATTATTCTTATCACTATTATTACTGCTATAGCTATTGGTCATCTATTACTATTCAATGTTTAAAATTAAACATCCAGGCATGGTGGTGTATTACTCTAATTCCAGAACCCACAAAACTGGAGCAAGTGGGGCACTCAAGTTTGGTGAGCTCTGTAATGACAGGCCAGCCTGAACTTCACAGTAGCCCTCTTAAAACACTAATATAAAATCGGACATATTTGCATACAGTATAGTAGTTGCTGCCAAAAGAGCCCATATTAACACGAGTGATATTGAGCATGATCTAATCAATCATATTAGGAAAAATATTTTCTTTTATTTAATAATTTAGGAATTAGTATATCATTCCTATAGATATTTAACAATTTTGGAAATCCACGATAATATACTAGAGATAGTGTTTGGTGTATTAATCTATAGAATTGGATTTAAATTACTGTTCCTGGGGCTGGGGAGATAGGTCGGTGGTCTAAGCACCTCCCTGGCAAATGTAAGGTCCTGGGTTCGATCCCTGGTACTGCATGTCATGCTGGCCTCAGTACCCCGGGCATGCTGTGCCAGCCCCAAAACCAGGCATGATGACACACACCTGTAATCCCAGTACTGGGGAGGCTGAGACAGGAGCATCATTCTGAGCCTAAGTTGCATAGTGAGACCCTGTATCAAATAAATAAATAAATAAATACTTAAACTACTGTTCCCTCAGGGTCATCAGTTCTATAGTGTATCTTATTATTTTACGTATAAATTACATTCATCACGCTATGGTCTAAGCCTGTGCTATGAGTTTCTCTAACCTGAAGGAACAATCTGTTTTTTATTATAGTTTTTCAGGTGTTTTAGCTTAAAGTAATTCCTTATTTTTTAAGAAAAGTGATCTCTTATATGTCTTACCACTAACTTTTAAATTTATCTTAATTAATATTTCAAGTCTTATAAGTGCAAACCCCTTTTGACAACATAAAGTCAAAGTAATGCTATTTCTGCCCTCCAGGAAATGTCAATCTAGCTAGGGAAAGGAGACAAATTGTAATAATCCAAGTGTGATCACGAGCTGACTGCATTTCAACCCCCTCCCCCAGTTTGGTTGTACAGTGTAAGCTACAGCAAATGCTTAGACATGAACACGACCCAGCTACCATACATCAGACCTCCTTCATCGCCAGTGTTGACTTGGCCCAGTGAGCACACTCTTGTCTTTCCCGCCACTTAGCTCTACATACGGCATGCACATGAAATGTTCCATGCACTGTCCTCTCAAAACACTGTTGAAAAATATGATTCAATGCATTGTACAAGTAAACAAGGAAGGACTCAGGGAAGTTAAGTTCTTTGTACAGATACTACAAAGAGCTTCTTGTTAGTTCCCATTTTTTTTTTCAATAAAATATGGTCACCTTCCTCAAAACCATCAGGGATGACAAAGCCATTGTACCTTTTGTAATCCTTCCAAATAACCTCTTACAGCTTTCTACAGGAATGGTGGAAGCGAGTCAGTGCAGAGTGTGCACGCAGGGTAGCCTTGCCTACAGTCGTAGTGAAGGCCATTCTGCAGGAAATAAGAATTGAAAAGCACTGAGCCCCTTTAAGAGTGCCTGGCTACCCCACTGTGGTGAGGAGTCAGAGGACCAAGTAAAGATCAGTAGGAGGAAGTGTCGTAATTCATCACTGATGTTTGCCAGAGAACAAGGGGAAGGAGTCATACATAAATCTTTTATTTTTATTCCTAATAGAGTACTATGCTTTATAATTTCTACTTACAATATAATTTTGCTCATTTATGGCCAACTCACTGTTCACTAAAGTCTGTGCTATAATCTACCATGTCTCTTTATTTGCCCTCCCCTATCATACAAGGTACTAATTTTTCTATTGTTGGTAATAATGATGATCTACTTCAAATAGTTCTTTTATAGTCAATAAGGGAAAAGTTCTTTAATCCATTTAATTTATTATCTTTATGGAAAGACTTTAGTTTGTGATTTTTGAATAGTTAGATATCACATAGACATAAAGAATCTAAGTAACATATAGGAATAAAAAGGAATTGATAGTCACAAAGGACTGAATTATAGTTACCATAGTAACCTTAATTATAAATGTGAAGGCATTCCAAAGCGGAAAACTCACCCATAATAGTCCAGCAACATGACTTTTTTATGCTTAATAAATCATAGATATTATATATCATAATTGTGTGCAATAAAATACTTCTGTGAAATAAAGAAACCTCTAAGATGGTGGTAAATCAGCAATTTTTTAGGGTTTTCTGCCTGCTTCAAAATGTCCTGTGGGCAGGAAAATAACACACTTACATTGTGAAGTGTCTATTGATATCTATGAAATAAGAGAAGCAAAAATAAACACTCAACATATAATCGCATTGAAAATAAAGACAAATTTACAATAAAGTCATAAACCTGAGACTTTATAAGGACCTTAGAGACCAGCCCAAGCAGAGGTTTGTTGTCTGGATTCTCTACTAGCCTACAGTCAGCCTTGGCGTAAACCTCCTACAGATCTTATTTTCTCACCAAGTTGTGCAAGCTGAGGCGTTATAAAGTTGTTTCTTTAATCCAACAAGATGTTCTGTCTTTGCTTTCTCCCACTGATTCCTGCTTTACTCTTGGAAAGACACAGAGTGAAAATAAATCTCCATAACCCCAGGTGGCAGCCATTATTTGAGGACAGCCACTAAGGTTTTCCTCTAGTTGGATTCCGCAGACTGATCTGGCTCCGTTCCTTCAGCGATTCCAGTACATCGCAATTTCCTGATGCTGCCAACATCTGCGGATCATGCCATAGAC
The DNA here is from genome assembly GCA_004027165.1 of Ctenomys sociabilis. Taxonomy (NCBI): domain Eukaryota; kingdom Metazoa; phylum Chordata; class Mammalia; order Rodentia; family Ctenomyidae; genus Ctenomys; species Ctenomys sociabilis. Next base: position 35,546 of record PVKA01008418.1, read on the forward strand.
TGTGAAAGGCTCCTTGAATTTAGAGGGAAAGGCATTGAGCTAAGCAAAGTAGCTTTTTCATATATGTATCACTTTCCAGGTATTAGATTGATGTGGGCTATCTCAGACTGTGGGGATGTACACGCTCCAGAACATTCTTTCTACCCATGTGGTCAACTAAACAATCCACATAACACATAAGCTACAAGATGGTGGATTTTCCCTTCTATTTTTTACTTACATATTTGCATTTCCAACTCTCAGTTGAAGAGCTTTATTCCTGCAAAAGTGTGCCTTCTTGCTTTGGTCTGATATGTTTGCCCGGAAGCATAATTGAGCAAGGGTGCTATTATGGTTTAGAGCTATCTGTACCCCAAGGACTTCATTTGCTAGGCTTTTGGGAGGTGACTGGATAACGGGGGAAAGAGCTGACCTGTTGGGAAGCACAGCCTGGTGTGAAGTGCGCCCTACTGAGGCGTCCTGGCTAGGTTCGCCTCCCTCTTCCACCAGTGCTGTCCCCTGCTTCACACTGATCACGCTGTCACCCCTCCCCCAGTGCCCCTGTACTACACTACCCCCCCTTGGAGCTTGCCAACTATAGATTCAAATCTTTACAAACAGTGAGCCAAAATAAGCTCTCTGTTAAATTGAGTATCAGATGTTTTGTCCCAAACACAATGACTAAGACAGTTGAAAATAAAATTTGGCATCACCAGCCTTTCAATGAAAAGCTTTAACTACTATATGTAGTAACTGTGTTTTCTATTCCCACTAATGAAGGTATTGATCTGAGGGGAGGAAACTGTCTGATCTTCTTTGTGCATCTTGATTCAAAGGTAAGAATGAAAATCTTATCTGGCACTTTCATGCCTAGGCAGTCTTTGTAAAACCCTCTACATGCCATCTTATGTATACTTTACCTATAAGACTGATGCACAGTAACTGCTGTGACTTCATTTTATAGATAGGATGCTTGCAATGTCACCCAACTGTCAGCAGGCACAGTTAAGACTAGCACTAACCTGGTTCTTTCCCTTCTGTACTTGCACATCTTCCAGTGGATCATATAGCAACCCTGAGGGACAAATGTAGGCTGAATCTCATCAATACAAGCTGCCAGTCAGCTCAAGATGGCATAAAGGAATGGCTCCTTTGACATCCTTCAAGCTTGCATGCACCATGTCTACAAAGTTAGCCAATACTTAGCAGTAAGCTCACCCTAACTTTGTTGCCAGTTCAACCATAGATTTTTATTTTGTTTTATTTTATTATTTTGTGTGTGTGTGGTGTGTGTTTCCAGGGATTGAACTTGGGACTTTGCACTTTCCAGGCAGGCACTTAGGCCTCTGAGCTCTATTTTCAGCCCCTGACCATAGAATATTATGTGAGGTCATTCTTTTACCTGAAATCACTGCTTAACAGTCTAATAACTGTAAAGATATAATAATATTTTGGAATGTTTTGTTGTACAGAATACAGGGCTGGAGAGATAGCTCAATGACACAGTGCCTGCCTGGCAAGAACAAGGCTCTGAATTTTATTACTGGTGACAGATAGAGAAACAGAGAGAGAGAGAGAGAGAGAGATCACATAAAATTGTATATTCTTTTCTAAATATGAATCCTTTACATAATTTTTTTTTTACTGTTTCACAATAAATAAGGTCTTATTTTTTTCTAGAGGAAAGACATAATTTTCTTTCTTTCCTTTTTTTTTATTTTAGGGAAGGGCCTACAGGGTGTTCAAGGTCTAACTCCTAGATCAGACTCTAGTGATCCACCTGTTTACAGCCTCCCAAGAGTTAGGATTATAGGTGTGTGCTACCACGCCCAGCCTCTATTGCTGTGTCAGTGCACCCCAGGGGCAGGGCCAGCACAGCAGACTCAAGGATCAAACCCCCATCCCTTGAGTCTGCTTTCAGGTGCTTTAATCTGCTGAGCTATTTGGCCAGCCCTTATTTTCTTTTCAGACCCCAGAAATTTTTGTAAGATTCTAAGATTCTTCTAAGTGTTGTCAATAGGAGCTCTTGGATAACTGATGATGAAAGCTTCTTTGCCAACCTAACACAACATAGACTATGTGCGTAGAAACTCAAATTCATTTGTACTTTTCCTTATTGTATCCTTACAAATCTTGATTCTTGATTCCTTCTGTAATTTGTCAATTTTCCCATATTGATTTAGAAACCTTTCCATTCTATAGCGTATGTGGAAACAAAACAAGTTTTAGATATTGTATGTGACATCTGAAAACCTAAAATTATTTGTGTCTAATATTAAGGCCAAGTCATCCTTCTTCTTCTTGTTCTTGCATTTGGGTATTGATACTGTTTTCAGAATCCTTAGATATATTCTGGATTTTAATATTTAATATTTTTGGTTGTTGTATTGCATGCTTTTTTAAATTAATTTTATTGAGAAAGAAATAGCAATGAGACAATTTCAAAACAGGTAAGTAGGGCACTTAAAATAATTATTACATTGCATGTTATCTTCGTAGCTGGGTTTTAATATTCCTAGAATTAATTTTAGATGTCTGTGCTTCTCTTTTGAATTAGAGCTTATTTAGCTTCTTTCCTGCTGCTTTTGGTGTATGTCTTTTAAAACAAAAGATGTTTACCAAAAAGTTCTTTATGTAGCTGTGATTTGTGTGTGTGTGTGTGTGTGTGTGTGTGTGTGTGTGTGTCTGTGTGTGTAACCAGGGATTGATCTCCCCTGTCTCTATGCTGATTTTTATTAATGCTTTTTTGCTTATTTCATTTGAGATATTTCCTTTACAATGTCATTCTTACAACTTTCTAACTTTCAATTTTTTTTCCAAAAAGAAAAGCAGCTCCAACCCATTTCATGTACTATTCTAATTAGAATCTCTAGGTTAGCAGTGAGTCTATGTTTTCACTGAAATTTTTAAAATCTGGTTTTCTAGTTTATTGATTTTTTTATGGCCTTGGAATTACTGGAACAAACTAGCCAAGAATATGGCCAGGAATATTGTAATGCTACAGAGAAAGTGTAATGACTGAGGTTGACCGGATGTTATCCTCTTTGGCTTAATCAGACAAATGGGAAGATACCTTTCACAATCCTTGCAGATTTCCTATGGATAAATCCTTGGCAGCTCCAGGGTATAGAAATGGGCTCTGTAAAAACATGATGCTAGCCGGGCGTGGTGGCGCATGCCTGTAATCCCAGCACTCGGGAGGCTGAGGCAGGAGGATTGTTGTGAGTTCGAGACCAGCCTGAGCTACAAAGTGAGCTTAAGGCCAGCCTGAACTGCATAGTGAGACCCTGTCTCAAAAAAGGCAAAAAAAAAAAAAAAATGATGCTATTCAGTGAAGTTTGATTACCGTTATTTCTGCATGCCAGTGTCTTACAATTATTATTCCATAGAGTAGCAAATTTGAAGATGTGTATGAAAATGACCAAATTCCCAGTGTACACAGAGTTAGTATTTTAGGATCCAGTGTTCCTTATGTATTAAAGCTTAGCAGGTTCAACTTAACAGAAAGCAGAATCCTGACATGTGACAAAAAAGCCCTGATACTTTTGAGTAGTCACCTCAGGAATGAACCAGTTAATCTGATGCTCACTGGAGACAGGGCTGCTAACATAGACGCCACTTCTACCAAAGGCAACCTGCCCAGCAGCAGGTGACAGGGAGCTGAACTTTGACAAGGAAAAATTCATTTTATTAGAGTTCCATTTTCTGAACCCAAACTGCGGCAATGCCAGGCCAGCACCCTAGAAGATTCTGATCTTTCCATTTATCTCATTAGTTAGTCCCTTTCTAAAATGGGATATTTTAGTCACAAGATAACACAAAGGAAAACAGCACAGTGTGAACTCATAACATTTGTTATTTTGCTCATTGTAGATTCAATATCGTGCAGGAATTGTGTACTGCTAAGCCTACTTGGAGTGACGACAACAATCGCAACGTTAAGCAACATTTTCTGTCCTTTACTTTATAAAGCGCCTAATTCAGTCTTCCCTAACCACAGCCCCAGAAGGTAGATGTAACTATTTCAGGTGTACAGATAAGAAAGCTGGGGTGTTGAGCAGGTCAATTACTTGCCTCAAGTGAAAAGACTACAGAGAGACTTCAAAGATCCAGTACATAAAGTATGCAGACCTCTTTCAATTTCAAATAGTGTATTCTTTCCTTGTATTACAACCATGAGGAAAATTCTCTAAAATTTCTATCAGAAGGATTCAAAGAGACAGGGGCAAAAGTTAATGATAGTATAGGTTTGGAATAGGTGGTTTAGGCAGACCTAAATTGCGAAGGTCTTCAACTGGAAATAAACTGAAAGAGCTGCTGTATGAGAGAATTTGATAAGATCTATCCAGTGCTAACAATATCAATAGCTCAGACTCAGAAACCTCATGCTCATGATCAGCAAGAATCCTGAAGATGCATTGAATAATCTGATTAGTATCTTTGGTTCCATTGCATGTGAAAGTAATGAGGTAGAGCCAGCCATGTAGCTCAGTGGCACAGTTCTTGTCTGGTAAACATGAGGTCCTGAGTTCAATTCCCAGTAATGAAAGA
>PVKA01008418.1:40175-73241 GCA_004027165.1 Ctenomys sociabilis
CCAAGTGAACAGAAGTGGGTATGCATCTTCCAGATGTGAGGTGCAGAAGCGACGCCTGCTTGGTCTCTTCCTTTGCTTTGCATGTGGCATCATCCTGTGTAAATGCACACAGCTTTTAACCGGTTTTCTGAAGACAGGAAAATGTAGATGGGAACTACAGCCACCCTACTATGAGACTGAGACATACTTGAAAAATCAGTGTTTCCAGTGACGCTTGCTAAAACCTTGGGATTGTCCGTTACTGCGGCAGCACTTCAACTATTCTGACTGATATGGTCCTTCTTCAATAAGGTTGCCTAAAATAATTGAATAAATGATGAAATACTCTCTTATCAAGTCTCTTGATAATGATGGCTTTTCCAACTTTGTGATTCTTTTAAAAAATATGTAGTATAGAAAGAGAAGGAATTTAATATGCATGCAAAAGATACCAATGTGAAAGAAATTGAAATGCTTAAACATGTTAGAAAAGCTTAGCTATAAAGGACAAAATGCAAAGTCATAGAAGTTTTGCTCTTAGTGTTTAATTATTTCTTCCAGATGCAGCACTAAAAATATCTTTTAAGAGCAAAGCATGCCCCTAAGAAAGAAAATACGTATAGACCTCTTTTCAGTCGGGATAACAATCAACTGCTAAATTCCTCCAGTTCCAAGACCTTCTTCAAATATTTCTATTACATTTTTAGAGTATCCAAGAATTACAAAGCTGTAGAGTTTTTGAAAACCAACTGAACCTATTTCACTTAAATTTGATATTTCAAAACTATATCACAGGGAATTATTTACTTTCCATTCTAATCTGAAATTGGTTTTTATAGGAAAAAGAAATTCTTGTATCTCTAAACTGTTCCCTTTGCTAGTGGTCATGTACTGCAGACAGTGAGAAAGCACACATGCACATGCGCATCTGTGACCTAACGACACCACATGCTTTTGGTCTGTTTAGTTTATTCCAAAATTGAAAGACTTCATTTCTATACTTAAAGAGACGGCAGCTGATTTTCCCACACAGTCCAGTTTCTATTGTCATAATTTTTCTTTTCTTTTTTTTTTTTTTTTTTTACTGTATTTAGTACAAGGTCTACAGGGTCTCACTACGTAAATCAGACTCGTACTGATCCTCCTGTTTTCAACCTTTCAAGTGGTGGGATTACAGGTGCACCCAACTCCCCCCCAGTCTCACTTGCTGTCTCAGTGCACCCCGGGGGCGGGTTGGCACAGCACGCAGGGGATGGAACCCCGGCCTCTGCACTCTGCCTAAGCAGTCACTTTAGTTGGCTGAGCTATCTGCCCAGCCCTTCGTTTCTTTACTTAAGAAGACGAAGTTATTTTATGCCAAATGTATTTCTTTTACAATTAACTCTCACCTCAACTTTCTGGGATTGTCCTATATGTGTTCATACTGAAATCATGTAACTGTTGTGGTTTGGACCTGGCATGCGCCCAGGCGTCCACGTGTTCAGAAGCAGAGGAGGGTTTCAGAAGCTGGCAGGATATGGGCAGCCTATACTCTTCTGTGTGTGACCACGCGGGTGGGTTTATGCTCGGAAATGTTGGTAGGGGTTTGAGTCTGGTCAGAAGAGCTTGCCCTGGGGGTATGGCCTGGATGGGCTTACCTCCTGCCACGGCTCTTTCCTTCTTTCTCTGCCTCCTGGCCATCAACCACGCAGTTTCTGTGTTGGAGTTGGCATGCACTGAATTTTTGAAATTATGAGTCTAAATAAGTTTCTCATGCTTTAAATTGTGGCTGTTGGGTATTGTGTCCCAGCAGCTAGAATTGAGAGTAAGATGACAAGCACGCTACGCCGCCTCAAGACATTTCTTCACATAGCCTTTCACGGCACTCCTTGTATTCCCAGATGTTTCCACTATAGGCACTGAGACTTGTTAAATTACTAATGCTCTGTTCAGGAGTCAGTGTTACTAAAAGCAGAACGATTTCACCCATCAGGTCAACAGCGTGTGCTCTGAAGGAAAGTTCCAGTGGAAGTTGAAAAATGAACAAAGAAGCCCAAAAGTAAGAACATGTGGAGCTTGTCGCACCACACAGAGGGACAGACACCTGAAACCTAAAGACACCATCCATCCGTGATCCTCTGTGAGGCCTAGTAGTAGACTAAGCCTGGATCAACCTCCAAGGCCCTTTGTCCCATTACTCGATTGATAAGCATGCCCCCAGGTGAATCATTCTGTCTCATGACTTTAGATATAATCTACAAGTAAACAGCTCTTACATATTCCCTCTGGTCTCAACTGCCCTCTAAATGCTAGGCTCACATATCTAACTAAACCCTAATATGACACAACTCACCAAGTGAATTTCTCCTGAGCCTTCTCTTCCCACCCCTTTTTTGTATATAGTAACTTTCCTTCTCCCAATATTCAGACGGAAACCTCTTTATCTCATGTACCATATCCCATAGACAGTCTGATTAACTGCTTCTTCAAATTATGTCTGATGCAATTTGCAATAGCTAGCTTGGAAACAATCTAAACACCCATCAACCAAGAAATGCATAAAACGTATGTGGTCTTTTTATATAGTGGAGTATTACTAAAGAAGAATAAACTGAAGACTTTTACAGGGAAATGGGTGGAACTTGAGACCATAATCAGAAGTGAAATAAACCAGATGCAAATGTGTAAGAATGGTATTATCTTCCTAGTAGGAGAAACTTAAAGAGTAAATATGATCCAAAATGTACAATAGATGTTGTAAAAGGGGAAGAAATTTAAAAGGAAAGAGGAATTGGTTTAGGGAGTAGAAAACAAGAAGGAAGAAAAAAGCAAAAAGATAGATATGTAGATAGGATAGATAGATAGATAGATAGATAGATAGATAGATAGATAGATAGATAGATAGATAGAAGATAGTCATGTAATTTCTATCAGTTCATTGAAAAGGTAAGCTTGTGCTATGTTGTTCACACAGGGCTTCTCCCTGTGGGGCTACTTGCCACATTGTAAATAAATAAATATATAAATAAAAAGACAGATGAAAACATTTAATTAATTAATAATGAACTAAATAAACTTGGTTTGAAGAACAGCAGCTATGGACTGTGGCCATCACTACAGCAGAGTACCACCATCAGTCTTAGTTTACTAGCTCGCAGTGAGGCCCAGTTTCCCTAACATTCCCATAAATTACTTTTTTCTCTTGCAAGCCATTGATGCCCACTGTGTTTTGGATGTTTTTATTTTGTATTCCCTGGTTTCAAGATTATATTTTAAACAAAAATTAATCCACTGAGCTATTTGGCTGGCCCTTGTCCCATTTCTTATCCAATCCACAATTTAAAAGTAATATGTTTTGGTATATAATCTTATAGATTTGTATAATTTTCTTTTGGAGCACATATTTACTCAAGTATAACTTTGAAGGTAAATAATACTAACTTCTCATTAATTTGCTTTTCTGAAATAAAATATATGATTGATTCTCTTTCATGTTCTCAGCAGCTGCATCATACACCTGTGTGTACTGCTGTGGTCAGAACGAGCCCTTAGCTTGCATGTGCTACCATAAAATCTCCAAATTCACATACTGATGACATTTGGAGATGGCACCTTTGGAAGGTAATTAGCGTATATAAGGCCATCAGAGTGGGCCCCATGATGGGACTTGTGGCTGGAGAAGAGGGAGAAAAATATGACCCAAGAAATGCTTGTCTGTCCTGCTGATGCCCTGCACAATGCTATGCTATAGAAAGACCCTCACCAGTGTCCAAAAGACACCACTGAGAAGATCAACTTCTATTCTTTAAAAATCACCCAATCTTGAATATTTTATTCTAGCAACAGAAAACAGATGAAGGCACATGGATATACTTTAACCGATTCCTCTGGTAAATGTTTAAGTTAATTCTACTTCAGTATTTAAAATGATACTCAAAATCCAAAACAATTAGAAAAGGGCCTGTGAGATAGCTCAGTGGTCCAAAGCAGCTGCTTAGGCAAAGCTTAGGCAAAGTACAGGGACAGCGGTTCAATCCCTGGTACCACATACTATGCCAGCCCCAGCCTCCCCAGGTGGGCTGAGCCAGACACACACACACACACACACACACACACACACAAATACATAAATAAACAAACAAACAAACAAGTATTCCATATGCATGGCACCGGATCCTCATGGCTAACTACTCTTTCTATTAAGTACAAATACGGTTTCTCAGGAAAATGGATGAGCATAGAGCTAGAGCAAGAAGAATGGGCCAGAGCCATCTTGTTGTGCCACAAACAAGGAATGTGTTCTAAAAATGCTATGTCAAAGGGACACAGATGCTGCAGTGCAAAAAGTCCCATTTTCTAATTCTGGCACCATAGTCTATACATAGATAGATAGATAGATAGATAGATAGATAGATAGATAGATAGGGTAGAATTCAAGGCATATGTTTTAATAAAATTATAGTGTAAGCCGGGCGTGGTGGCGCATGCCTGTAATCCCAGCACTCAGGAGGCTGAGGCAGGAGGATCGTTGTGAGTTCAAGACCAGCCTGAGCTACAAAGTGAGCTTAAGGCCAGCCTGAACTGCATAGTGAGACCCTGTCTCAAAAAAGACAAAAAAATAAATAAATAAATAAAAAAAAAATAAAATTATAGTGTAAATGTTTTATGTTAAGAAACATTCAATATAGCAGAAGTGCCTTCTCCTCCAGTCTATTTGATCTCTGCAGCACAAACAAGATGACGAAAGGAACGTCATTCTTTGGAAAACGTCGTAGTAAGATGCACACCTTGTGCCCCTGCTGTGGCTCTCAGGCCTCCCACCTTCAAAAGTCGACTTGTGGCAAATGTGGCCATCCCACCAAGCACAAGAGAGAGCATAACTGGAGTGCAAAGGCTAAAAGGCGAAATGGTGAAATGGCACTGGAACTGGTCGAATGAGGCACCTGAAAATTGTGTGTCGCAGACTCAGGTGTGGCCTCCATGAAGGAACGATGCCTAAACCCGGGAGAGCAGCTGTTGCAGCATCCAGCTCATCTTGAGAATTGCAGCGATCACTCCAAATAGATGCTTTGGTTTAAAAAAAGTTCAGAAGTATTATTTCAAGTAGAATTAGAATGATTAGTCCATATTGATATAAAGCAAAGAAAGAAAATCTTTCTTCTTTTTCTTTTCCTTCTTCTTTTTGTGCTTTAAACAATTTATTTAACTGAAGTGGACTTATATTTGTTTCTGAAGTGACTTCCTTTAACTTGATACATGTTTTTCCCATGATGATTTACAGGATCTTCAAGCCCATATAAATATTTTATAAATATTTGAATGCTTAGGTGTACATCTGCACAATACCTCAGCAATACCTTTCAGCAAGAAAAACACTGAAGAGTAAAGACTAGACATGATTGCTAGGTACAGTGAACAGTGAAAATCTGCTGCAAACATTTCTGAGGTAAGAAGGCACCATATATCTGTTCAACTAAGGAAACCACCCTTACAACACAGGATGATTTTGTTTTTTATGTAGGACCTAGAACGCTTAAGCTGCCAATCAGGTACTGAATGGCAGAGCAACACCCCCAGTTTATGCCATGAATTCACAGGGATCAGGTTCCAACAGCTTAGGTTCCTTTCCATTGGTCCTCACAAAGTGTGCTTCTCTGGGAGGGGCAGGCTGGCGCTCAACTGAACCCAGGTACCTTTCTCTTTGGCTTCCTTATTTTTCTGATCATTTTCCTTAACACGTTTCAGGAAGCTATCACGACTTTTTGAGTGTTTAATACGCTCAGTATGCATATTAATCCTCTTGGCAAGTATCTTGCCCTTAACTTGCTGGTTTGCAACAATGCCAACAGCATGCTGGGTAACATTGTAGACTCTTCCAGTTTTGCCATGGTACCATTTGTGAGGCCTTCTTTTTTGCACAGTACCCATTTCCTTGATGTCTAAAATACCACCCTTTTTGTAGATTTGCATATGTGTGGCCAAAGGAACAACCCCATGTTTTCTAAAAGGCCTGAAAAATATAACGGGTTCCCTCCTCTTACTCTTTGTGTCAGTCACTTTTGCAAGTTACTGGAAGATGGCAGTTCCGGCCAAAAGGCAAGATTTTTCTTACTGCTTGTTCATTTGTTTGTTGATACAGGTCAGAGTGGTCTTCAACTTATTATATATCCCAGGCTAGCTGTAAACCCACAATAATCCTCCTGCCTCAGCCTCCCTAATATTATACTGGGATTATAGGTTTGCACCACCAGCCTGAAAGCTCTTTTTTTCTTTCTTTTTTTTTTTTTTTTTTTTTTTTGGCAGAACTAGGGATTGAACTCAGGCCCTTATGTTTACCAGGAAAGAGTTTATTCTACTGAGCCATCTCCCCTGCCCCTGAAAACTCTTTATGACAATACAAAACTAACTAATAATTGTAGAAGAAATGTTGAAATTAGGCAACCATGATATTAATAGTTGACTTAGGTATGAATCATTGAATATCAAAATGAGTTGAGGAAAATTTGAGGACTATCCATGAATTATTAAAGTCTCAAAATATATATTCAAAGACTTATAAAGAGAAAACATGGTATCTTTAAACTAAAAACCTAGCAAGCAATGTCTTAACCAGATGGCAAAAAACATAAGATCAACAGGAAAGGGACTAAACTGCAGCAAGTGGCTCAGATGGGATGGCCCCTGGGAAGCACATGACTTCTGGCGTATTTCCCCCAGAGCTGCCTCACATGGCCCTAATCAGGAGGAAGCATCATGTTAGCCCCCAGTGAGAATTCTACAAAATAATCCACTGGACTCTCCAAAATGTCAATGGCATGGCATTTATAGAAATATATGGAAGCTGCTCCAGATTCAGTGAAACTAAAGAGACAAGACAAGGAATGCAGCACAAGAATATTTTTGCTATAAAAATATTACTAAGACAATTTTAAAAATCTGAATGTATTTTCTTAAAAATGCTATTGTATTGCCAAGTGCGGTGGCACAGTGTCCCTATAAACTCAGCGCTTGGGAGACCGAGGCAGGAAGATCAGTGCAATTTGTAGGCCAGTGTAGATTACATAGTGAGTTCAATGCCAATTTGAACTACATAGCAACCAAAACAGAAAATGCTGTTGTAACAATACTAACCTCTTAATTTTGATGGACACACAGAAATTGCATAACAATGTCCTAGAATTTTAGCAAGTGCACAATGAAATAGTATAGGATAAAGAAATCTCTTGCTTCAACTCGGTCTTAACCATCCAGCAGAAATGTATAAAAATGGAGGTATAGAAAGTAAAGTCATAGTACTATAATGAGCTGTGAATGGTTCAAGTCAACAACTTCTGTGGATAATCCACTTCTATTGTAGACTGGTGATCTGTGTTGGATTATTTTAGCCATCCCTGTTTTGAAAACCTGTAATATATGTATTATTGTGTGTTACTCTGTTTATGTCATTTTTTCTATTTGTTTTTGCTTGTATTTTTCACTGTCCAAGTTAAAATACAAATAAACAAATTTAAAAAGGAAAAAAAAAGAAGTCTCCTGTGCAGGGATAGGAAACTATGTATGAGAGAAAATATGCAATAAAAAACAAAGTGAATGTGATGAAATATTATTTGATGACTCTAGGTACAAGTCATGTTTTTGAAATATTCTTAAAATTCCATACATCTCAGACTAGGTTATAACATTAAATTAAGCCAAAAAATTCTAATGAACTACAGCATATACAAATACTTGTGTCCGTCTAGATTTGTTATTATATTATGAATTCCAAATTGGAATTAATGAATCAAAAGACATAGACATTTTAGCTTTTGATAGAAACTCACAAAATTTTAGTCTTTGGACAATTCATAAAGAACATGGGAGACTGTATTTCTTGACACCTCAACATCAGTGAACATCGTGAGTTTTTTTAATGCAAGTCTGGTAAGTAAGAAAGGAGACTTCATTGTCCCTGGGCTTTGCATTCCTTTGATTTACGGTGAGTCTGGACATCTTTGCATATATTCAATCACCATATGAATTTCATTCTCTTGTAAATATTTTTTCATATGTTGCCATTCCAAGCATTATTTTTCCTTAAGCATTTACGTGGTCTCTTTGAGTACTTAAAATAATACTTAAAATCCAAAACAATAAAAGAAGCACCAGTGAGATAGCTGAGCAGTATAAAGTGCCTGCTTAGGTAAGCTTTATAATGTGAATTCACGATTTCATGTCATTCTTACAAAACTTTTCTCCATCCCCAAGAATATATATATATTTTTTTCTTACAGATTTATTTTGCTGGAAAATGGACTTTTTTTTTCTTTAACATTTAAATCCAACACTGTTTTGCTTTCTTTACCAATATAAGAATAAGCTTTGATGGATAATAAGCTGCATATATATATATATATATATATATATATATATATATATATATATATATATATATTTGGCAGAACCAGGGATTGAACTCAGGCCCCTGCACTTGCCAATGAAGTGCTTATTCCACTGAGCCATCTCCCCAGCCCCATATAAAAACATTTTAAAAGTTTTTAACTGATATAGTAGACATTTTTAAGTTAAATTAAATTTTATTATTTCATTTTTTTAAAGTAAAAGACAAGAGCAACAACGAAAGTCAGAAACAATGATAGAAACAGGGTAACATACAACAATACATGTTACAGATTTTCAGAGCAAGACTAGCTGATTAACAATGGTTGATATATTATCTATTTTTATCATCAGATCTGTTGCTCAGATTAACAGATATAGTTATGTAACACTGGACATATAATCTATAGACAAATTCTCAGGTGATCTATATCTCAAATACTTGCATTGCACAATAGCAGTATATCTTGAGACCCTGCCAAAGACATGTGAATGTGACTGATTAAGATCCCAGAAACAGTTTTGTGGGTTCTGCCTCCAACCCAGTCCTACTCTCATACATGACAGGATGTGTGTGCGGGAAGATGTTGTCCTTTCCAAATAGGCTAGCTTTTCCTAGAAATAATATCTTAGAACAAATATCTACTGGGAGAGAATCTGGTTGCTTTCCCCTCAGATGAGGCTGGCAGGCAGTGTCCTGCCTTCAGTCCCATGAAAGCATGCAGGCATGTGGGCTGCTGTCCTCCGGAAAGATCCTGTCGTTCCCTGTCAATCCATATTAGGTAAGGATGGTATTTTTAATGATTTATCTCCTTCAAGGTGACTTAGTTATTTTCTGCCAAGATTATGCTAGAGGATGTCATTACTTTTGTCCTGTCTTGTTGTTTCTATTGCCAGGGAATATTGTCATTTATTTTCACTGATAATCCATCTCTCTGAGAAAAGAATTTATTAATTCTTTCATGTTGGTAAAAGCCTCATTTTAACACCAAAGAATGTAGAAGCAAGATTTCTGCCTGTCTTCTGAAGATGCTATCATATATAAACAAACAACCCATGAGAAAAAAAAGGACGGCAAAAGTGGCAACATGGCATTCTGAGTTGAATGTTTTAAAAAGAAAGAAAACACCTGTGTAAGTATCCAATTAAAGGCAAGTTGACATCTTTGGAATTCAGCATGATGCCGAAGAGGCATGCTTGGGGCTTCAGGCTGGGGCATTGTTATTGAGCAACACTGGCCATGCGTTCATGCATTTTTGAAGATCTCTCCTCTTATCTATGGTACTACTCTTGTTAGGTTTAGTTAGGTGAATCTGTGAAAAGCGCCCGTGTGTGCTACTAAGCACATTTTAAGGAGTCAACTATAAACAGCACTATCTATTATTATCATTATCATCATTATGAAGCTTTCCAAAATACCAAGCTTGTTTAATTTTGAACAGCTTTGCCAACAGCACGCAAATGCCCTTGATCTGAGTATTACAAACAATGAAGTATGAAAATGAAAGGTTTCTTACGCACTTAGAAAGCAGTGTAACACCAAAACCTGTACAGTAGTTATTAAGATACTTTTCATAACACAGCTTTTGTCCAGTAAGACCCACCCCAAAATATTATGTTTTTTAGATATTTGAATCATATTTTATGAAGACATCTTGGATGATATTTTAATTCCCTCTCTAACTGAAAAGATTTGTAATGTACATGAGGTAAACAAAGATTTTTTCCCATAGGGTCTTCTTTCATTTTTCTTTGGAAAAAGTGGCTTCATCGTTCTTTGGTTCAGATCGTACAAGCTCTGGATGCTCTAGTGCTTATCACTTTCGCTCTTATCCAAGCCCCCATTACAGTATCCCTCTTCATACCCCTACAATTCAACTTAGAAAAATTTTGTATTCATTACTATTGCTCATCTTCCTTTATAAGAAGTATTTCTTACCTTGTAACAAAATCCAAGGTGCAATCCCTCCCCCCCCCAAAAAAAAACCCACAGAAGAAGCTATATGATACATTGTTTTAAATCTTTTTTATTTTTTTCATGCATTTGGTACAGGATATCACTTAGTGATCCTCCTCTTTCAGCATCCTCAAAGCAGGGATTGGAGGTGTGTGCTACCATGCTGGGTTTCAGTTGGGACCAGAGCAGCATGTGGTGCTTGAGATTGAACCCGGTCCTCCCACTTGCCAGGCAGGCACCTAAGCTGCTGAGCTATTTCCCCTGCCCTATATGATATGCTTAAGGGAACTAAACCTCAAACAAATGTAAGTAAATGTAGCACAAAATATAAAAACAAAGAAAATAAGTAAGTGCAGAAAGCAGTCACCAAAAGAACTATAAATTTAGCACTGACCTCTGCATCTTGTTTTGTTAGCTACATTAAAACTACCAGGCCAATATACTGAGGCTTACCACAGATGTATTGTAGGTTTAACATAAGTAACTTGCGATATCATTGGAAGCAATGGATAAACATTGGATAAAGATTCAGACAGATTGATTAACTGGTTGTTGAATCGGTAAAGAGAAGGTTCTAGTGATGAACGATTACAATGTATCCATATTTTATGATGTACTGGTGTATAATTAAGAAATAATGGAATGCACTGATTTTGAGGGTTCCATTCACTTTTAATGCCTGAATCTATGTATCTCATGCGCATACCAAAGTGTATGTCATCTTTATCTCTTCCGGAAGTTCCTGTGTCTTTTTTCCTGTCAAGCCCTTCCATGCAGAAAACAATACTATTTTGGGTCCTGTCACCTCAGAGTAATTTTTCCTGACCTAGGATTTCATTTTACTCTGATCATATAATGCACACATGGTAAACTCTGGCTTTTTCACTTTAGGTGCACTTGAAGCACCACCTATATTGCAGGGTGTGCCACTATTTTAACTTTTTTTGTCTTTCCTGAATAGAATTCTGCTTATGGGCTTTTCAGTTTATAGACACTTTCCCTGGCTGCTTTCAGTTTTGTACTATTATGAATAGAGTTGTTGTAAACATTTTATTAGACTCTCTGGTTATATATTTCATCTCCCTTGGTTGTACAGAAGGAAGAATATGATGTGTAGTGAGTTCATGTATGCTTTGCTTGATAAGAAACTGCCACACTCTTTCCCAAAGTGTATTATCATTTTTATTCCCACTAGCATCATAAGTGTTGTAGAAGTTTCACACCCTTACAGCATTTGATGATTGAATCTTTTAAAAAATACTTCAACTCTTCTAATCAGTCTTTGGGGTATTTCATTGTGTCTTTAATCTGTTTTTCTGATGCTTGCTGGTGCTGAGTATTTTTGGTGTTTATATTGGCTAGGCTATGCCAATTTTAAGTTCTAGTATTTTTATTATGTTAAAAGATTTATTTATATGGTGCAGATACACGTTTCTATCAGATAGCTATGTGCAAATGTTCTCTACTAGTATCTGAATTAAGTACTCTTTGTATGAATGGAAACCATCCTGCCTTTGGAAGGACATAAGTTATTTTGTTAATGTTTTTACAATTTAATAGTTTTCTTGATGAAGGTAGTCATGAAAGCTGTTCAGCAGCATGCATGTTATGGTTTTCCTGATTGGTCTGTAGTCTTCAATAAGTGTAAGAAGTTGTTGTATGAAGCATCTGTTAAATTAGTAAGACTGCATTGATGCACCCAAAATTCTCAGGATTGTTGGCTACCTGGGCATATATATGCCAAATAACCCTGCCTCCTTGGGTCACAAGGCCCAACTCACTCATGTTCACCTCAATTACTGTTCCTTTGGTAATAACACCCAAAGTTGTACACAGTGGCGATGAAGGATTCTTTTACACACCAAATATCGGCAGGCAAAAGGCGGCTTTCAGTTCAGGATCTGTTACATGGGCCTTCTTAAAGCGTAAGCTCATTGGCCTAATAAATCTTTCATACTTAGGTGACTTCCTCGTAAAACCATCTCCAACAAAGCAGACTTTGGTAACCATCCCCTTCCATGCCTTCTTTTTTCTCTTTCCAGTTTAAATGACTGTTTCTCCTTGGGCACAAGCTTTGGGCAGAGGGACTTCCCATTTTACTGCCCTCTCATTTTCTGTTTAATCACGTTGGAAAGTACTTTTGAATGAGACTGTCCTTCTCTGTCCAGCAGGTAGGCAGCTACTGCTCCTTGTGGAGTCTTTTTTTGTTTTTTTTTGTTTTTGTTTTTGTTTTTTGGTCTTTTTGAGACAGGGTCTTACTATGCAGTTCAGGCTGGCCTTAAGCTCACTTTGTAGCTCAGGCTGGTCTCGAACTCACAACAATCCTCCTGCCTCAGCCTCCCGAGTGCTGGGATTACAGGCATGTGCCACCACCCCAGCTCCTTGTGGAGTCTTTCTTTTGCTTGTTGTTTCTCTTTTTATGCATCTTGATGGTTTTCTTCATTTGTCTTTTCTCCACATGGTGTTATTTGTGGTAGAGGTTAGCCTTCAAGCCAATCATTTTCCTTTCCTTCTTTGAACATTTATGAGCCTCTTGACTTTGCTTCTTTCTCTTTTCCTCATGGTAGTCCAAGCAACACCCATAGCACTTATGGCGTAATTCAGTATATTCATTCTGTGGCATGATGACAGCTACTGAGCCACCATGGATGGCCTCGGGTATGCAAAGAAAAGTCCTCAATTTGGGGTGCCCCAGACTCATGAGCTGCCTCTTCACAGCCAGAAACAGGAAAGCCATACGTTATTTTTAAACCAACTTTAACCATATTTTATTATCAGTGACGTCTGTGTCACTGTTCAGAAAATTTCACTTTAAGTTTACAGTGCTTTTGGCAGTGAATTCTTCCACAGTTTTATAGGTTTGGCTTATATGTTTAGGTCTATGGGGTCTTGTACTTTTTGTGCATGAAATGACATTGGTAGGGTAGACAAGTTTACTTTTTTTCTCTGTGAAGCTATCCAAGTGTTCCTACACCTTTTGTAGTAGTCTACACCTATTGAAGACTTCCATTCAGTATAGAATTTCTTTGCTGCTTTGGTTCCAAGTCACTTGTCTATATATACTGGGTGCATTAGTGACCCTTGTTTTAGAGTCATTAACCCGTTTGTATATATTTTGACCAATGTCATACTGTTTTTATCACTTTCCCTTTATACACTCTTGAAATTAAGGAGTGCAAGCCTTCTCAATTTTTATATTATTTTGGCTTTTATAAGTTCTTTAAATTTCCTTGAATTTTCTGTATAGGTTTCAAAAATAACACCAATAAACTTGAAGCTATTTATAAAAAGATTCCACTGAATATACAGATCAATTTGTGAAGAATTTACCTCCTAAATATACCGAGTCTCTAGATCAAGAACATGGTGCACCTTTTCATTTATTTAGATATGCTTTGTTGCTTTGAGCAAAGAATTGTTGTTTTCAAGGTACACATTCTGCATATCCTTTAACTTTATTTCTAGAAATTGTATGTTTTAGATGTTATGTGTTTTAGTTTCTTTTTTCAATTGTTCATTGCTATTGTAGAGAGATATCATTGGTTTCTTTACATTGACTGGATTCACTTATTTTTAATAGATTTTTGGGAAATTTTTAAAGTTTTCTGTTCACAATCGTGTGATCTGAAAATAGTTGATACTATGTTCCCTTCATGATTAGATCTTTTTTTTTTTTTCTGTCATTGTACTGACTAGAGTATCTATCTCATTATTTTTTTGTTTTGTTTTGTTTTGTTTTAATCTAATACAGAGTCTTCAGGGTCTCACTATGTGGATTGGACTTGTAGTGATCCTCCTGTTTTCAGCCTCCCAGCCACTGGGATTACAGGCCAGCAATGCCAGTCTCTGTCTCCATGTAAGTGCACCTGGGGACTGGCCAGCATGGCTTGCCCAGGATTGAAACCCAGTCCCTGCACCTGCCTAAGTAGGCACTTCAGTCTACTGAGCTATCTGGCTGGCCCTTTGACAGACCATCCATCTATCACAATGTTGAACAGAAATGGTGGTGGGCAAGAGTTTAACATTTCAGCTTTGAGCAAGAGGCTTCTCGTAAGTGTATTTCAGCAGCATTTATTTTTACTTGTCTATGAATTTATATTATGAACAGGTGTTTACATTTTATCTAATGCTGTTTCTGAATTTCTTATAATGATTGTGGATTTTTTCTACTTTAATCTGTTATAATTAATCTGAATTATATTGATTTTTAAAGGATAAAATAATCTTGTAGTTAGTAAATCCAATGTGAATTTACCTGTAGTTAGTAAATCCAATATTTCATGGTTTTAATACAGTATTACTTTGATGCATTAATATATATTTTGCCCTTGTTGTATGGAACCTATTAATGTAATATTTTCTTACAATATTTTTTTCTTACAATAATTTTACCTAACTTTGGCAATGGCATTATGCTGTGCTCAGAAACCAAACAGAGTCTTGCCTTTTCCCATCTCCTGAAACAGTCTGTGTAAGGCTATTATTTTTTAATTAGATGTCAGATAGAACACATCAGAAAAGTCACCTGGACCAGGGGTTTTTCTGTGTAGAAAGTGTTTATTAAAAATTCAACCTCTATAACAATATAGGAAATATGTACTTTCTATTGCTGTGTAGTGAATTATCTTTAAAATTTAGCAGCTTTAAAGAATAGTTGTCAACTCTTAACTTCAATGAGTCAGGAATCCCGGAGTACCCTAAATAGGTGACTCACTGAGTTTAGCTCACAACATTTCCTGGAGTTTCTGTCAAGCTGCCAGCCATGGTGCAGTCATCTGAAGACACAGATGCAAGAGAATCCACTTCAAGCCAACTCACAAGGGATTTGGCAGGCCTCTGGACCTCGCTGGTTGCTGGCTGGAAACCTTGATTCTTCCCCACGTAGGTTTCTCCGTAGGCAACCTAATGTTCTCAACAATGCAGCGGCTGGCTTCAGACAGCATGTGTAATGACAGATGGAGAGACAGAGAAATCAAGGCAGAAATATCCTAACTGCATCTCAGCAGTGATTTGCCATAATGTCTGGTGAACTCCGTTGATCACACAATCATCCCTAGTAAGACATGGGAGAATGTCAAGGTCTGAACACTAAGGTATGTTAAGCAAGAGAAAAATATTAAGGTATATTCTGCAGAACAAGAAAACATTGGTCCTAATGTCTTCACATGTAGTGATAAACACTGGAAAAATATTAACAATGATTGTGGAATAGAAATCTATTGTTTTAGCTGAATTAGGATCTATTTCCTTTCCCAATACCACTATCAGACTTTCTA
The DNA here is from genome assembly GCA_004027165.1 of Ctenomys sociabilis. NCBI lineage: Eukaryota > Metazoa > Chordata > Mammalia > Rodentia > Ctenomyidae > Ctenomys > Ctenomys sociabilis. The sequence goes on from PVKA01008418.1 coordinate 55,746, forward strand.
ATTATCTTTATCTTCTGTCCCATGTTTGGGCAAAATTAATTCAGCGTTTCTGACAAAGAAGCTCAGAAGGAGAGGTAAGGAAAGGCAATGAAGGGTAATAGGATAGAAAAACATCAAGCTATGTTACATGCGTGCACCATTTTACCAAAGTGAACCTCACTGTTGTGTAATGCTAGCAGGCACTAAGAAAAACAAAACGGAAAAATTAACTTACATCCACACTCAAGAAAAGGGTTGGTTCACGACCCAACCTCAACCAAGCATCATGTTTCTGACCACAAATCTTCGTTCAGCAATGTGATTGAGAGTCAAGCTCCATGCATTCGTTTGAAGTCAAACCTAGAACTAGAATAGCCATGTCACTATTGACCCCAAACCGAGAGATGGTGCAGCACCTGGAGACAACGTTGGACATGATAGGCTTCTCCAATGGTGAAGTTCCCACCCATCTCAGGCTGAGAGTGGCCACGTCCCTGTGGCTCTCATACCTGTGTGAGGTCATCTCTCCCCATCCACACATACAGTTCTACCTTGAACAGCTGCACTACACGGCCTCTGGACTGCACCACGAGAAAAGGAAGAATAGGGGAGTAAACTGAGCGGGCAAAAAGGATAAAAACTCAATGTCCCTTATTTTCCTCTTTCTTTTTCTTAAAAACGGCTATGCAAAAAGTTATTAAGGAATAATACTATGTATGTGGGCCATCGGGGTCGATGTCTAGTCCCTTGCCTCGTCCTCCCTGACGCTGCTCCCCCATTCTTTTTCCTGATGGCTTTAAAATAAGAATGAATTTTGCTACACCACATCCTTCTGCCAAGATGTTCTGCTGAGCCAGGCAACAACAGACTCAGCCTCTGAAGTAGGAGTCAAATAAACTTCTCCTCCTTTAATAAAATGAAAGCAGGAAAAAAGAAAAAAAAGAAATTAGAAATTTTGTTTTGTAGACAAATGAAGAAGGATGAAAAAAAGGACTCACCTTCAGAAAGAGGAAAACTGTTTTTCGTTCAATGATATAAGTGACAGAAATGTATGCCTGTTTCTACTAAGTAGCATAGAGATTTAGTAATCGGAACTGAGTAAAGGTAAATGAGATGCCTTACGAAGTTATAAACTCCTCATAACTGGAAGCTGTCAAGAAAAAAAAAAAAAATGGGAGGGATAACCAGATAGCTCAACGCATTAAAGCACCTGCTTAGGCAGATGCAGGGATCAGGGTTCAATCCCCCCGTGCAGGGCTGACCCTGTCCCCAGGCCTTGCTGAGAGGGCAAATGACACTGGGTGTGGTGGCATGTGCCTGTAATGCCAGCACTTAGGAAGCTGAAAACAAGAGGATCACTATGAGTTTGATTAACAGTCTACATAGTGAGGCTCTGTAGATCCTGCAAACTTTGTTCCAAATACATTAAAAAAGAAAAAGGAAAAAGTGGCTAGCAATAATGAGTTTTGTGTAGGAGTTTCATTCCTACTTGAAAAGAAAGGCAACACCAAATGATAATTAAGCTGGTTACCCTAGATGTATCACAGAATTGAGAACCCTGGGCTTTATTTTATACTTTTCATTAACTAATACGATAGATAAGTTCTGACACTGTATATTTCTGAGTATAATTCAATAAATGTCTAAAAGGGGATATTTGGGAAAAGATTGATTCACAATTTTTCTAGCAACAAAAACAATTAAGTTCTGATCTTTTTGTGATTCCACAGTCAATACATGGCATCAAAACAAGCTGCAGGACAAATAGGCCCAATTGGAAGATAGAGCTACCTGGGTACATACAAAGAAATAAAGATGAATTTTAAGATATTAAAATTGTATCAGAGCAAGGAAGGAAAAACATCATATTTTTACCAGCATAAGATTCTGAAGTGTTTTTTATGCAAATATGAACATGACAAAGTCAAAAAATATTTATTTATTTTTTATTTTAGGAAAGGGTCTACAGGTTGTTCAGAGTCTCGCTACTAGATCTGACTCATAGTGATATGCCTGTTTGCAGCCTCCCAAGAGTTGGGATTACAGGCACACACCACTACACCCAGTCTCAAAAAATAATGTTGATAGATCTCTAAACCATTGGAATGTAAATAAAAAGGTAAAAATCTCAGGTCCTTACAGAATAAATTTTACACATCAGTGTTTATTCTTTTAAACAGAAAGAGTTTTGTTTCGATAGTGAGCTTTTTCTAAATGTTTAGGTATGTTTACTACTTACTTACCTTATTAGAGACAAGATATTATTTTTAAAAATGTTTCAATGACCACACAATTATAATATGCTCAAACAAAACCCTGAAAGACATATACAATTATCACTGTCTACTCAAGTTACACTGATGTCCTCAGAGTCTATTGAAGCATATATCTATATACACAGCCCAACATTATCAGCTCACTAATGCATGTTTTCACACGTCTCCTGTTTCTATTTTTTCCCCTTTACTTTTAGTCTCTAACCTGTCATTCTTCCAGGCTGTTCATAAAACCATCTCTAGAAATTTTTCTCATGGTACTAATTGCTGCTTTTTAATCTGCTATTTTTTCCTCCAACTTTATTGAAGCGTAATTGACAAGCAGAAATTGCATATTTTAAGGTATACTATGTTATATGGCTTTTTATCTATAATTAAATGTATTGGTATAAATTTAGATATAATCGCACCCATTGTAGGGAATGTGTAGCTGTACACTATATATTTTAGCTCCTTTTTTCCTCATTCCCCTCCCCTCTTTTATATTTAATACACATTTACACTATAAAATGATTGCCACCCAAGTAAATAATACAATCTGCCAGTGCATGCATTTACCTTTTTGTGTGTGCATGGCGAGAAGAGGTTCTATTCTCACTCGATTTCAAGTACTGTATAATTCAACCTTAAAAGAAGAAGAAAATTTTGCCATTTGGACATTATACTAAGTGATATAATCCAGACATAGAAATAAGCACTGCATGATGTCACTCATGTGGAACCCAAAGAAATGAACTCACAGAAACAAAGAACAGAGCAGCGGTTGCCAGGGAGTGGAGCTGGGGGCAAATGGTTGTTTGCAGCTGTTCTGAGAAATGGAAATCTTAAACAGCCTAAGAAATGACAGATCAGAGCCATGGACTGAGTTCACACATGTGCCTCTTCTTTTTGTCCCAAAACTTTAAAAGGTGAAATAAATGTATGTTTCATATATGTGTGGTGCAAGGCTGTATGATATTTTTATGATGAAGTCATCTAAAGTTTAAAATTATTGAAAGAAACAAAGCCTGAAGTATGACCTCCCTGCAGTGCTAAAGCAGAGGCTGAGGATTTGTGATGTCCTGAGACCATGCAAGGCCAGTGGTTGTGGGAGAGTTAGCACCTACAAGAGAAGTTTGACATACAGAAGTGATGCATGTCAGTATACTAACATTGGCCACGGGGAGGCCTTCCCACTACCATTCTTACCATTTGCCAAGTCTCAAGAACCTTCAATGGGCATACTAGCTCATGCCTGTAAAGCCAGCAGTGTGAGAGGGTGGGACGGGAGGTTTGCAAGTTCGAGCCCAGCCTGGGATTCGGCAATTTAGTGAAATCCTAAAAGCAGGGCATGTTGCTCAGTGTAAAAGTTCTCTGGATTAAATTTCATAGTACTTCCAAAGGAAAGAAAGGAGGAAAGAAAAAAACTTTTCTTATGAGTCTTCATTGTCAAAATTACTTTCATGTAATTTTTTTTCCAAGTTTCCCTGTTGGCTTTTTGTCATAATTTTCTTTCACAAGCTTCATGTTGAAAGGTAGGTTTTGTTTTGATTTATGCTCCTTGTTTTACTTGTCCCACTTTTACTTGCTCCCTTAGACTTGAGTTCCAGAGTCAAGTTCATGTTATGCTTTGTGATTCCTACACTACTGTGACTTGCGGGTTTATCAGAGTTGGACCTTGATCCTGAAGGCAGTCTAACTCAGGCCCAGACACAAGACTTCTGCAGTCTATATCTTCTTCTGTGCCCCTAAGAGCAGGTCCACAGCAAGGAAAAAGTCAACAGAAAGCCATGCACTCTACCTTCTTCCCGTCCCGCATGTTCTGTGGAGAACTTTTAATTTCCATTGCCAGCCAGAATTACACAACCCCAGTGCTGTTCCAGACCCATCACAGCAGGCCTTGAGTTTCAGCCTGCTCACCTGCTCACATTTCTCTCTGTTAATGGGCTATGAAGATGTTTACGTGGTTTGGATTCTATCCATGATGTTCACATTTTCTCTGTTATGCTACAGACTCAGACTAGATGAATTAAGCTACACATGAATTTATCCCTCAACTGCCTAAAGTCCCACAACACTTTCAGCAAAGCACCTTATATAAATGCAGAGGGGTATGCACTACACAGATAGAAAGGTGCTCAGTATCATTAGGGAAACAAATTTAAATCACCGTTGGGTACTACAGTGAGGTACTTACCATGTAACTGTTAGAACAGCTAACAATTAGAAACCAATGAGTACTAGGAGCTCTCATATAATGCTGGCGGACATGGGAAATTATGCAACCAACTTGAAAATTAACTTGCCTGTTTTTTTTTTTTAAACAATATAACTGCTTTATTATCCAGACATTTTGCATGTAGATACTCACACCAGTGAAAATAATGCTTTCCTCTGTATAGATGCTTGTACATGAATATTTAAATCTGCTTATTGGTAACAGCCAAACTTGGGTAACAACCCCAGCATCTGCCAACAGCTAAATGAATAGCTTTTTAGACAAGAGTCAAGAGCTTTGAAAATATTAAATACTATAATAGCACATTTTGTGATTTTTCACTGCTACAATTACTTTCTAGTAAGTTATTTTTGTATTTTCTCAGCTGGCTGATGTTTTCACCATTACTTTTTCGTAAGGTTCATTTTGAAAGGTAGATTTTTGTTTTATTTTTCAGTTTTAGCATATGTAGACTATAAACAATGGGATGCTATTATTCAAGAAAAAAGGGGCAAACTATTCATGTGTACTGGTAAATCTCAGAATAATTACACTAAGTGAAAGAAACCAGGCCAAAGATGATATATATTATATATTTATATTTATAAACATTCCAAAAATTGTATACTAAATGAGAAAAAATAAGTAAGTATCTCTCTGGAGATAACTAGAAAAATAGGGAAAAATACAAAGTAGAATAGTCATGAATCAATTTTTAGGAGTGATGTTTATAGTATTTATGCTTAAATATGCCCAGTTGATTATAAATCAGCATCAATGCTATTTTTAAAATTAATTGGATTTTATTACACACTTTACAGCTGATTTCACTTGAACCTATCAGTTTCGATTAAAAGACAATTAGAATATGATAAAAATATTAACAGTGTCAAGTAACATTCCACTGACACGATGCCAAGCCAGTGACTATGCTGGGCATCTACCTTCGGTCATCTCCTTTCAGCCCTCAGACACACTTCTTGGTTAGGCTCTACTGCTGCCCTCTTCCCACAGAGAAATAAACCTCAGATTCGAAAGTACAGTATTTGTCCAGTAGTTGACACATTGTTGAGCGACAGGCACAGTGTTAGAACCATCTGTGAGTTCTGGGGCCCAAGCTGTTAAGACGACACACACAGGATGGGAGAGGACACCTTGCCCAGTGCTTTTGAGTTTCCTACTCTGGACTTTACTGACTCTCCTCTCACCCAACTTTCTGCTACCTCTGTTCTGATCTCCTGAGGAAAGGCAATTAAGCCAGTTCACTAGTGCAAATCGAGAAAGAGCATCTTTTTTTTTTTTTACTGTACTTCTGCAAGGAAATATCTGTATGTAGGGAAAAAGTGTAAAGAATTTTGAAGGTTGCAGTGTGTCCTAGTAAATTCATAAATCTAGCAATCACCTTCGTCTTGGACTAGGCTATTTTACTCTTGAGAGATTACATTTGTACAAAAGTCTTAATTTTAATCTTTTGAAAAACTTACCTTGGGGCTGGAGTGATGGCTCAGTGGAATAAGTGCTAGCCTGGCAAGCACAAGGACCTGAGTTCAATCCCCAGCTTTGCAAAAAAGCAAACAAACAAAAAAACAAAAAAACTTCCCTTTTAACATATACATTATTACTTTAAATAATTTATCCAACAGAGCTGTTCACTGAATTTAAATTCTTCCTAACTTTTTCTGATCATGAAATTCACTTCTGTGTATGTATTCAATGACTGCCAGAATTTCATTTCTCATAGAAGACAGTGGTGAGACCTTCCTGGTGCAACTCATTAGGAAAAGCCAGATTTAGGAAGAGTGAAATAGAAAACAAAACAGGTGGAGAAATAAAAGGAGGGATTTTATTTGTTTGTTTTCTACTAAGGATATGTAAAGTTTAAAAAGAATAACAGGCAGAAAATTAAGTACAGGCTTTCAATTTACTTTTCATGACAAATGCAAGATACAAAGAAGGAAGACAAATACAAGTTTCATGGATTGATGTTATCATAGAAAGCAGTGCCTTCTTATAAATATGAGTATCTGGAAAGAGAATAAAAAATAGCTGTTTTATGATAGTGAGTATTAAATACAAGTGACTGGAGGCTTTTCTAGATCAACTATCCAAATCTACCTTGATCCTGCTGTGGACACAGTGCAGAGCAAAAGAGAAAGACGAGGATACCTGACCAGGATCCAGGTTGCTGGAGGACAGGAATAAATACACAAGGACATGGAAAACTTAAAAAGCACGAGGTATGCTAACCCAGTGACCTTCACTTGAAGAAATTTTAAAGGGGGCCAGGGAGATAGCTCAGTAGAACAAGTATTTGCCTGGCAAGCAGAAGGTCCTGAGTTCAATCTCTCCTACTACCTAAAAAGAAAAAGAAATTATATACCATAAAAGAAAATAAATTCATGAGTATCTAGTTAAAACTTAGGGAAATCCTGAAAATTTTTTATAAGAAAAAGAATAAATAGGCATTAAGTATTCAGCACATGTCATTACAGTCTAAGATATAAAAATATTGTTAATACTGTCCTAATGAATACATTTTTTTTTTATCTGAGATGATGTTCGGATGTTCAACAAACTTTCAGCCTGAGCAAGACCGCACTAAAGGGTGCAGGGCCAACTGTGGCAAGTATTAGCATCCCCCAGCCCTGCTGGCCACTCACTCCTCTTGCACCAGACCTTATGAAGTCCCAAGGCCTCCAGTGAGTGAGCACTAGCATGAGGTCTGGCTGTGGGAGATTTGAGGCAGAGACTCTTTATTTACAAATTACATAGAAGCACTTTGCCATTATAAATAAAACGTTCTCTCTCACACACGGGCAAACGAAGCAGAAATGGATAGATCTGATCAGAGAATCATTCCTAATATGTGCTAGAAACACTTTTAGCTCTGAATAATAGAAAACTTCACAATGCTCTAGATGTGAATGGTTCAAGGCTGTTCACAGCTGTACTGAGACATAATGCGGTACCCACGCACCTTTCATGTCTCTGTCAGTTACTTTTCCACTGCTGAGACATTCTTGGCATTTACAACTTACTAGAGCTTTATTTCTGACTTACAGTGTCAGGCCATGGTTGGTTGGCCCTGAGGCAGGAGCATCATGGCAGACAGCATAGTAGAGGAAAGCTGTGTGCCTCGTGGTAGCCAGGAACCAGCACACAGGGGAAGAGCAGAGGAGAGGGGACCAGAGACCACCTAACCCCAAGGTCACGCTCCGATGACCCACTCCCTTCACCTAGATCTCATTTTCTAATTTTGCATTGCTTTCTGACTATGTCATTGAATTATGATCTTATCCATGGATTGATTCACGTATGAAGCTAGAGTCCTTGTGATCAAACACCTTTTGAAAGGCCCACATGAGATTTTGATATGAACACATAAGATTTTGAGGGGACATTTATTATTATTATTATTATTATTATTATTATTATTATTATTAGCTCAGGGTCTACAGGGTCTCACTACATAGATCGGACTCATAGTGATCCACCTGTTTACACCTTCCCAAGTGCTGGGATTACAGGCACGCACCTCCATGCCCAGTCTCAGTAGCTGTCTCAGTGCGTCCCTGGGGTAGGGTTGGCACAGCAGGCCTGGAGATTGAACCTCTGGCCCCTGTGTCTGCCTAAGCAGGCCATTAATCTGCTGAACTATTTGGCCAGCCCTAGGGGGGGACATTTTAATGTAAACCCTAATGCTGTCTTCCGTCATCCTAGTCATCTTCATCATGCAAGCCTCATGTTCACCAGGTGGTTTCTCCTTTCCCACACTTCATGACTGAATTTCAGGGAAGAATAAGGTAGAAGAGTGAAACACTGTACTTGTGTTAGGAAAGCTAAAACTTGACACTTCAAGACACAACCACAACAGACTTCCACCAGGCCCTTCTGAGGGACTGTGTCACGTTGTCTCTCCCTAAGGGTAGGAGATCCGTATTTTTAGTACTACACTCTGTCTTAAAAAAACGAGAATTTGTTAGGAAGGATGAAAGAACATAAATATTGAGTGGATAAAGAGCAGGGGTGTATTTGCTACAAATGAAACATTTGAATCCCCCTAACATCCTTATTGAAACTTAATCCCAATGTGACAGTGTTGGGGGCTGTCCTTTGGGAAATACTAGCCCTGTGAGTGGGGCTAATAACTTTGTATGAAGAGGTCAGAGGGACGGCTTCTGTTTTCTCACCCCTGTGAAATTATAATGATTCCACAGGCTTCTCCTCTTGAAGGGCCATGGCCAGAACCTAACCATGTTGACACTCTGATAGCACTTTGTTTTGTACCAGGGATTGATCTCAGGACCCTGTGCTTACTCTTCAGGTGCTTATGCTACTGAGCTATATCTCTGGCCTTCCATGTTGATACCGTGATCTATGATTATCATCATTCAGAACCATGAGAAAAAAAAATGTTTGTTGTTTAAAGCTATCAAGTCTATGGGAATCAAAATAGACCAAGACAATACCGTACTCATATAAAACTCAGCATTGACTCTACCAATGAATTTTTTTTTTTTTTTTGCCACTGAGCCATCTCCCCAGCCCTAAATTCTTGATCTTCATGAAAAATAAATATTAAAAAGGCAAAGTACAGGTTAGTCTACAATGGGATTTAATATAATATACTGTGTACTCAGTACATTTTACATTTAAATTTCACATCAGCAATGAGGTATATAATTACAACCTCATGTTTAAGTGGAAGCCAAGATATTACTATATGTCATTTGCAAACATGTATAACTAATCAAATTTCTACGATGAGTTTTTTATTCAGATTAGAAAAGCTCATTGATGATCACATAAAAGCTTTCATGAATGAATGTAAGATTAATGTAATTGCATGTGAGAAGAAAAGAAAACACAATTACAAAATTGTAAATTATCTTAAATGAGGAGACTATAAAGAAATTTTCAACTTATTTTTTTTTTTTATTTCAAAATTACCTACTGCTTCAAGGTAGCTACTTTCTGCTGTTCCTAATTCTGCTTTTTTCTAAGGTTATCAGTTTCCCTTCTGTAATTCTTTGTTTTTGTTCTCCATGGGTTTTTTTTTTCCTGTTATTCAGAACACAGTGTTTTTTTTATAATAATTGTAGAAAGGTTTTTTCCAAATTACTCAACAGTCTACAGCTCTGGTCTGGAAAATGAGATCTTCATCTGTCTGCACAGGGACTTTTCACAGGTTCTCATGCAGCAAATACAGTGAAATAAATTTTGCTTCCAGTTTAAAAACATCTGTGATGAAGTAATACGCACAAGTTCACCAGAGAAAAACCTTTGCATATAATGTTAGAGCATTAGCTTACTTAATATGAATTCCAGTTTTGGAAGAGAACTATTCTCAGATAGATTTCCTTGGGTAACTCAAGAGTGCTGACTGCTCTCCACTCAGTGCAAGAGAAAGGGGCACAGGGACTCAAGTAGAGACCAGCATACATGGCTGACATTTCAATACAGTGCCTAGAATGCTGTTCTGCTTCAATCAGAAAGCTAAACAGTTCTCAGGGGAACAAGTTAAGGATAGCAACTATAGGATAGATGTTCTATATTTGAGCTCTACACATGTGCAATTCTAATTGACTCTGTAAGTAGACTGAAATACTCATTACATGGATTTAAGTCCATTTACCCTGCAATTTATGTCACTAATGACAGGTATGTGATCACGACCTCTTTTCCTTCTTTTTTCAAAGCCAAGAGAAATGCCTATCTGAATGGCCCAGTGAGTCATGTACATCTCATCAGAAATAGCTTCAACATTGGCTAACATTTGGTGACACTATAAAATGTCATATCTTGCTAATTAGAGTATAAATTGGTTTAACTTTTTGGAAGGTCATTTGGTAACACATACAGGAATACATAAAAAGGCACAACAGTTCTACTTCTGGCTTGCATATGATTAGCTACTTTGGAGAAAGAAGCTTTATATATAGAGATATTTATGATAGCATATCTATTAAAGAAAAACCTGAAAATAACACAATTATTATTAAGTTATGGGGACATAACCAAATATATGTCAATGGTCAGATAGCAAGTGAAAAGTAAACTTTAAGACAGTATGCACAGTATAAAATGAATCATCAAAATTATTCATACTATGAACAGTGATCAAATGTTACAGAAAATATTTATTTTTTTAAATATTTATTTTTTAAATATTTATTTTTTTAAATGTTTTCATTTATCTCCCTCAAATTATTTCCCCTATAAAAGTCCTCTTTTCTGATTATCTTTACAAGCAGTGATCAAAAATGAGTGAATGCCACTGCCCAGTGGGACCCAATGGAAAGATGGGCATGTAGGACACAGTGCATTCTCACCCTCCTTTTTCATAAGATCTGGTCTTGTGCAACTTCTCTTTCTTCCTCAGTTAAAATGACCACAAAAGGTAAATGTTTTCAGTCATTTCAGAACACCGAAGCAACTAACACAGTAGAGCTACAGACATTCATGAAAGAGCAATTCCAGAGCTGCTTCAGAGAGTGGCAAGAAAGATGGGATTAGAGTGTGCAAAGCAAGGGGTGTATTTTGAAGCAATTAATGGCAATGTACCTTTTACTGCTAGAAATTTTTCAAATTTAAACATTCATCATATTTTCCAATTATACTTCATAAACAACTCAACAGAAAAACTGACTTAAAAAATGCCAACCATGTTCCAGACATATCTAAATATTTACATTCTTCTCAGCAAATCTTATACACAGATCTTATCCATTCTTTTGAATACTTTCCTAATCATAAAAAAAAATCTGGTATGAGAAATGCTGTAGTTTTTAACTATTTTATTCTACATTTTCAAATGGCCATCCAGGTGTGATAGTATACACCACAGTCCTACCTAGTTAGAAAAGGGTCACTTGGGCCATGATTCACAGCAAGCCTGGGAATCATAGGGAGGCCCCATCTGAGGAAAACAAAACAAAGCAAATGGCGGTCCAGAAGTATTATATCAGTTTGTATAAGCACATCATAGACAAACTATTTTCTTCTTTATGTGTTCCTAATTTTTCAGATATCTTAGGTTTTTAATTTTCTATTAGACCTACATTAAATATGAACATCATAAACATAAAAAAACACACACATACAAAAATAGCTGCATTTATAGTATGAGGAAAGCAGACCACATAAAGCAGGCTGTTCCCTCCCTCAACAGTGATTTATGGGAGATTCTTGGAACCAGCATGAGACATGGACAACTAAATATTTGCCTGCTTCACATGGAGATAAAACTGTCTCTCAGGCTCTCACAGAGAGCAAACTGGTCAAGCATTGGCTGTGACTCATCCACATGGATAACAAAGGATCTACAGAATAAGGTACAGGACTACAAGATAAACCCTGAGGGGACTTCACCAACCTCATCAGAAACAAAAACTACATGTTTTGGTATATAGGTCTTGCTCTATCTCAGTCTTAACCATCCAGCAGAAAAGTATAAAAATGAGATATACAACATGGGGCCAAAATAATAAGTTGAGCTGTAAATGGCTACGGTTGACAACTTCTTCAGATAACTCACTATTGTTATGGAATGCTGGACTGTGTTGTATTGTGTCAACAAGTTCAGGCACTTAAATTCATTGAATGACAATGGAGTGCCCATCTGTGACAGGTGTAGACAAAGGAAGGGGTAGAGAAAGGAAGAATCACGGTGTGTGTGTATGGACAGTACAGTTGGGATAGATATGCTGTGCTTCCACGTAATTCTATGAGAGGCAAGATTTGCACTAATGGTGTTGGACAGGATATTATGTCGGCTTCTAGTACTATGGACAACCACTAGGAAAATAACAAGGTAGAAAGTATTAATTATTGAATCTGTGATATAATTCAGGTATAAAAAATAAGTAAACAGCTACACTCTCTTAATTCACTGATTAGATACATCTGCTATAATAATATCTGTAAGTATAATGTCATGTATGCACCTTGTACAAAACCAAAACATTATGAAAACAGTTTGCAATGTATTAATTTATTGAATCTGTCCTGTTAAAGTGTCATAAAACTGTCTCAATGATATTTGTAGTTCAATAAAATAAAAAATAAAGAAAAAAAAACATTTGCCTACTTCTTTGTAGAGAGCTGCGAATAGCCACGCCTTAAAGACACAGCCACACCTTAAAGACGATGCTGGCTTCCGCCTTCCACCCCCACCTGGGGGTGAGTGCTCTCTATAACAAACAACTTCTCATTTGGCTAAGGCTAAGACTAGGGCGTTGCTTCCGTGTACCTGGACCTATCGGCTGTGCCCACGTGTCACTCCAGGGTTGGACGCCTTGTGGTATATAGCTTGGGGTGGGCTTGCCCGGGGAGGAGAGATAAGAAGCAGCAGCAGAGCAGTAGCGGTGGAGGAGCGCCGGAGGAGCGGAGCAGGCAAGCAGAAGAAGATTGTATGGGGGCCCTGAATAAACCGCGGAAAGAAGAGCTGGTTGTCGCGTCTTCCTTGCCGACGAGGTTGTGCGCGACACTTCTTCCCTTTAACCAATAAGTAGATGTTTCTACTCAGTTTCTCATCAGCCGTGTCACAGAACAATGCCAAATTAGGACTCCAAATGTAGTTCTTCTACCATCTTCATTGGTATGAGTGGAACTTATCTTTTCTCACACTGAAACCTTTATGTTATCTTTGCTGATCGTGTTTATTACCAAACCATAACATTTTCTGAACCTGCCTTGTCCTTTCTTGTCCATTCCCAAGCTCTCACCTTGGCACAGATTTTTAATATTTTTTCATACAATCAAAATGCATTGAGTATAAGGCATTAAATGATAGTAATGATATTAGACAGATGCCATTGCCCCATTATGGAACTTAGAGTCTGGTGCATCAGAGAGAACATAAATGATAAATTGTAGAATTAGTCACACAAATACAGTTGCGCTGATGTTTCACAATAGCAAGTTTAAGAGGCTAAATTCTAAGAGCAAATGACTGGAGAGACAGTTCTAGTCTAGAGAGCTCAAGTAAAGATTCCCTGAAGAAGTACCATTTACTTTGAGCCCTGAAGCAGAGGCATTAACTGAAGTGAAGCTGGGAGAGAGCAATCTAGGCATAAAAAGCAATGTGTTTAAAGCAACTAAAGAGGAAAAGGCCTGGGACATTTAGGGTACCAGGACAAAACTAGCTGGAATTTAGGGCAGAGAGGACACAGAGGTCCTCTTCTGAGGCTGACAGGGGAAGGTGACCAGAAGAGATATGTTATATATTAGAGTAGATCCCTCAAGTCACCTGAAATTAGCCTCTAGGGTATAAACTTTTTACCTACTAACCCTAGTTAAAGCATTCTCAAAGACTTGTTCAACATACTTGCTTCAAAACAACACTAAAAGAAAAATAAGCAACAAACATTAAAAATAATTACATAGTGTTCATCACTGCCCATGAACTCTGATATGAATTAAACTTTGTTCCCTGACAATTTTTATGTTGAAGTTCCAATCCCCCCAGTTCCTGAGGCTGTGATCATGTTATGAAATAGGGTATAGTGTGTGTGCAGATACAGTACAACTTGAGATGAGGTCATCCTGGTGTAGTGCAGGCAGCTAGTGCAGTATGATTGATGCCATAAAAATGTGGAAAATTAGGCATTCACACTCAGGAAGAATGCCTTGTGAAGATGAGAGTTTTGCTACTGCAAGTCCAAAAACTCCCAGAAGCCAGGAGAGTGGCCTGGAACAGATCTTTCTTTTTCAACATTTCTTCTCTGACCATCAAAATACCCCCTTTCCAAGGGTCTCAAAGCTTTCAAAGCCAAAGATAGACCTCCAATGAAAATATTAGAAAACATGGTGGCATAGCTATAGAAAAGACTGTCAATGTAGAAAACCACCATGTAAGTCTCTTGGACCATTTTTGTGTGGCTGATATCCAGGGCCACCAAACAGTATGGTACTGGTGTCTGGGGAGTCCCCCTTTGATTGTGTCCTAACATGGAAAAGCATTAGAAAAAGACATGGTCCCATGCACAGTCAGCAAGCACATAGGAATGGCCTTGTTTCATAATAACCCTCTTTCATGAGAACTCATCTAGTTACACAAGACTTTCCTACTTTCAAGAAATGGACATGAATGCTTTGCAATCAACAATGTTACTCTATGACACAATCATCTCCCACTAGGCCTCACTTCTTAACATTTCTATCTTTTTAGTACCATTTCCTTGGAAACCATAGTTCCAGTATATAAATCTTTAGGGAACACACATAACTAAAACATAGCATTAAAAAAGGATATCATTCCTATTGAACAGATAGATCTACTTCTATTACAAATGTGGATGAAGGAAATGGATCTAATTCCATAAAATTGCTGTTGAAAAAGACTGGAAACTTCTGATATCATTCAGACATGTACAGTAATGTTTTGCTGGTTTTTCAAATATCTATAAAACATTCAGAATCTTGTGTCCCTACCTAAATTAATGCTAATTCATTAAACCACAATACAAGTTGAAGGATAAATTTTCATGATAATGTTAACTGTTAAGATTATTTTAAGGAATCATGCAGACCTGCCTGGAGATCTATGTTAGAGGGTAAGTATGGTTGGCCCAATAATTAAAAGAAAAAATTATTACCATTTACTAAAGGGAAAACATCAAATACTAATGGTAATAACTGAATAGAGTGAATAGTATCTATAGTAAATGACTGTTTTTACTTGTTATAATTTGATGAGAGGAATCTTAATTATGTTTAGAACTGGAAAATTAATCTGATGCTAATTCCAAAATAAGCATAAAGCCATAAAAATTTTATTGTGAGATGGTTATTAAAGCCACTTACATACAACATGGATTCATTTTAGACATTAAGTTTAAACATCATTTTAAGGCTTTTCTCTTTCTTGCTTTAGTTCCCTAAATATCAGTACAATTTTCCCTATAATATGCTGCTTTTTTGTTTTGTGTATATACCTGAGATACAAGGACAAGATTTTTGATAGGTAGCTTGTAAGATGTCCTGAAATGATCCTGACTCCTTACAGCCACATTCTGTGCATCCTCCCACCTGAATGTGTCTTGGCCGTAGTGACTCATGACAGACATAAGGTCATCATGCTCTTGATATTAGGTTACAAAAAGGCTACAGCTTCTGTTTTGCACACTGCTGCTCATTTCCTTTCTTACAATCTCTACAATTGCTGTTGGAGAAGCTAGCTACCATAGTGTGAGGCAATTCTGTGACATGCACATGGAAATGGTCTTGGAGGGGGATATTCTGAGGCTTGCAACAGCCGTATGACTAAACCCAAAGGTGGATCCTTTTTCAGATGAGACTACATCCCTGCATGACAGCTAGACTGAAAACTCCTGAGGGATCTCAAGCCAAAATTGTCCACCCAAATGACTCCCACAGTCTGACCTTCAGAAACTCAGTGAAGTTATGAGTTTGTTTTTTTGCAACAACTAAGTTTTAAAGGTTATTTGTTGCACAGCAATAAATAGCAATTCTACATTGTATCCTTCTGGTTTTTGTCTTCAAGTTTCACCAATCATATTTTGGAGACCAGGAGAAAAATTGCTAACTATGTTAAATTTAACATCCAGTGGGAAAATATAGCACTATATGGTTTGATTTGCAGTGAAGATTTCCATAATCAAACTTTTTTTCCTTTCATTTGTGTATTTGGTACAGGGTCTCACTATGCAGGTCAGACTCATGGTGATACTCCTGTTTTCAGGTTCCCCAGCACTGGAATTATAGGCATACGTCACCAGTCTGGGACTCAGTGGCAAGCTCAGCGGCCCTGTGGGTGGGGCCAGCACAGCATGCAGAACTGGGGATCAAACCCTGATCCTGGTACTTGTCAAAGTAGTCATTTAGTCCACTGAGCTCTCTTGCTAGCCCTAATCAAACTTAATAGACTGCAAAGCCCCTTTGCAGTCTTCATGATATGTGTAAATCTATTCCAATGATCTTTGTAAAATTCTGACAATTGAAATAAATTTTAAAAAGTAAAAATTCTAGCACTGTAGTATTTATTTACTTTGCACAATAACCATGCCATTACACTTATGTACATATGTTTTCTAATGTCGACATGCTATATATTATATGGTTCATAGGCTCCTTCATTCATTTGATTTCTCATTAATCCATTTAGAAAGTATCTGCTAAGCAACATTCTGACAAGCATTACACTGGGAGATAAGGATGCCACATGGCCTATCACTAATCCCTCCCTCTAAAACTTAAGACCTTCTGGGGTAGAGAAGCCAATCCCAGTTACAATAAAGGACAACAATTGACAGGCATGGAAGTTGGCCATAGGTGCTACTAGCAGAGAAGAAAGGTTTAAGAGGATGGGAGGGAGTTTCCTTCAGGAAGTCATGCCTGATTTGAAGGATAGATCGGATTTAATAAGATAAAAGAAAGCATGAAGAAAGTACTTCAAGAAGAAAAATGTGCCTGCAATCTTTGGTCTGGCATCAAGTATGAAAAGATCCCTTAAAGACTTCTCCAAATACAGCTTCTATAACTGCAATGGAACACCTATCTTTGATAAAGCAAAACAAAAAAGGAGGATATAAATAAAGGACTGCTTTGCTGTGACAAATATATATATATATATATATATATATATATATATATACAAGATAGGGTACAGATATTCTCTCTTAGTTCATTGAGAAGAAAAGTTTGTACTAATATTGTTTGGATATCATGTCTTCACAATAATATGCAATGTATTAATTATTGTAACTGTCCTATTAACCTGTTTTGAAACTGTTTCATTGTTATTTTACCATTAAAATGACTAAACAAATAAAAAGAGGGCCAGCCAGATAGCTCAGTGGACTAAAGCACCTGTTTAGGCAGAGCACAGTGGCTGGAGTTTGATCCCCGGTGTGCCATGCCAGCATGGTCCCCACCCCCGGGGCATGATTGAGACTGGGCAAGGTGGCCTGTATCTATAATCTCAGGGATTGGGAGGCTGAAAACAGGAGAATGAATTGGATCTACATAGTAAGATCCTGTAGATCCTATACTAAATACAGAAGAAGGAAAAGGAGGGGGGGG
>PVKA01008419.1:0-73124 GCA_004027165.1 Ctenomys sociabilis
ATCAAAAAAGAAGCAAAGAACTTCAATAAAACAAAAATAAAAAAAAAAAGAAGCAAAGAAAGAAGGAAGAAAGGAAGGAAGGGGAAGAAGGGAAGGAGGAAGAGGAAGGGAAAGAAGCAAGGAAGGAAAGAAAGAAGGAAGGAAGGAAGGAAGGAAGGAAGGAAGGAAGGAAGGAAGGAAGGAAGGAAGAAAGGAGAAAGAGAAAGAAAGAAAGACAAACAGACAGACAGACAGAAAGAAAGAAAGAAAGAAAGAAAGAAAGAAAGAGAAAGAAAGAAAGAAAGAAAGACAGGAAGGAAGGAAGGAAGGAAGGAAGGAAGGAAGGAAGGAAGGAAGGAAGGAAGGAAGGAAGGAAGAAAGAGAAAGAGAAGCAAGCACAGAACTGCCTGCGTCATATACCACATGTATTGTTCCTGAAGCACTGGGGTACAATAGTTCAGCATCAAAATGTCCTTTGAGTGTGTCTCTACGTTTCTGCTCATGTCTTGCACTTAGGGAAACTTTCTGATCTTCCTGAATCCTGTTTATCTTTAAAAAAAATCCTTTCTTCTCTTTCTATTCTCCCAGTAAAAGCCTGTTCTTAACTTTGTTCTAGTATGTACCTGGAAGCCACCTTTTCTCCCAAGGTCTTGCAGCCCCCCAGATGATGTTTTGAACTTCCCCATGATTTTGCCATTCCAGCGGGGAGAAGGTGCCAAGCTACAGGATGGTGAGGGCCTCAGCCTGGGCAGACTGCCCCCTTCCCTTTTTGGTGCTTATCCCTACACCAAAGGGATAAGCCCCCATAAAGCTCTGAAATTCAATCATTCTGCAGGACAGAAGGAGTGGGAGGGGGACCTAAAGAGAACTGAGACATCACACACGTGTTCTAACTCCCCAGGAGGTGTGCAAGCTCTGTCTATGACAAACACATGCAAATAAGAGTAAAATAAAGTGGACCATTCTGCCTAGGATGTGTGTATGTGTGTGTGTTGTTGTTGTGAGTCATGTTGTTTATTTTTGGGAAGAATGAGTTTTTCTGTTAAGTTTCAATCAGATGTGAAAAAACTAAATAGGTGTCAGGCACATTCATGTAGGAATGACATTCTAGATTTCTAGAGTGTATTTCATGCAAGCAACTCACTAAAGACGCAGTGCCTGAATAGGACAGAGAAGAAAAGAAGTAGAAGTAAAGAAACAAGTAAAGTCCTAGAAAAGATGTAAAACCACACAAAAGAACACTGTGTCTCTTTATCACTGTCTGTAGCTTAGGGCCACCACTGGAGGCAGGGCTGTCTGCAGATACCTTGCTGGCAGGCCAAGGCCACCTAGTGAGTGTAGGCCCGGAGCAGTGGGGCCCAAATAGTTGTAACCGATGTGTTTGGTCATGCTCAGGCTGTGCGCTTCAGACCCTAGAGACTCTGCATCCTCTGGCATGTGGTGACAATTATTCTCTCTCCGGTGGCTTTTTAAGAATATGGTGTGGGCATTCAGATCCTGGGCCTGGGGATGTGAAACACGTGCTCTGCCCTGAGCTGCGCCCAGTGCTCCATGGCATCTTCACGCCTCCTGCACCTTAGCAAGGCCTTCCCGGAGAGCTGTCCCAGGTGCCGACCCTGGTTACGAGCATTCCAGGAGCAGAGGCGTCCATGGGAGACTCTGACACAGTGGCACCCTGAGTGCTAAGTCCACATTGTCTGGACACAGGGGTTAGGACTGTTTGCAAGCATCTTTCCTTTCCTGAAGGTCATCCCTGGACCCCTTCCATAGAGGGAGAGAGCAGATTTGCTTCTTCCAGGACAGGACTTGTTTCACTGGGAAATTTTACATTTTATAAGTGGAGTGAGGGGAGGAATTTTGTAGAGACGAGATTCTCTGATAGTTGTCCTTCCCATGACCAACTCACTATCCTGCAAGTAACCAGGCAACATAGCCTGAGACCCTGCTTTCTCCAAAGAACCCTCTTTCCTGGCATCCGACAACTTTCTACTTTCCATGTC
Organism: Ctenomys sociabilis; assembly: GCA_004027165.1. NCBI lineage: Eukaryota > Metazoa > Chordata > Mammalia > Rodentia > Ctenomyidae > Ctenomys > Ctenomys sociabilis. The sequence continues at coordinate 1,980 of PVKA01008419.1, forward strand.
CTAGAGCCCTATGACTCCAGCTAAAGCAGAAAGGCTTTGTTCAGATACTTTAGTGGCCAAAAACATCGAAGCTGACTGTAGTCATTTCTGTCTCCCTGTAGCTAAATCAAACCTTCAGGAGTTGGTTTTCGGCAGGTGACAGAGAATGCCTTCATTTTTTACTTCAAGGAAAACCTTTTATTAAGTTAATTCAAGCTTGGAAAGCTTGACATCATTAATATGTTCTCACTGAGAACTTAGAATATAATTTTATTTATTTTGTTTCCCTAACTAATATTGTGGGTTTTGATTTTTATCTCAAGATTTTAAAAGTTTATTCTATCATAGAATAAACTTTTCTATTCTAATTCTATAAACTTTTCTAATTCTATCTATTCATAGATATTTTGTTTTTCATTGCTATTGTTGAGACCAGTTAAGTAAACAAAGCCAGTGCTGTTTCCAAGGTATTTCCTTTTCTATTTTTAAAAAAAAACACACTTAAAATAAAAACTTAAAGAGATTTTCAAAAATATGTGTTTGAATGAGAAACTTCTTATAATGATGCATCAGTTTCAACCATCATAGCTAGCTTTTACTATTTCTGTTTGATTTTAGATTTTTATTTGTATGGATCATATATATTTAAAAGAATATAAATCCTACTACATTCTTCAGCTTTATTATTTTTCTATTTTCATTTACTTATGATAAATACTTACATAAAATAAATAAACTTTACAAATTTAATTGATTTGACCTCTGTGGAAGTCATAGTTAATTAGAAATAATTTTTTACTGAATCCTGGAAATTGGGTGGAATTATTCAGAGCTGGTATTAACTTGAGTAGCACAAAGAAGTTATTCCCAAGTCAGATAGAAAGTAACATTTTCATCCTAATCTTGGGGATCACCCCAGGTGCATAATGACCAATAAAACTACAGACTGCTAGACCAGTGAATGGCTGTATCACTCAATCGAAGATGTCACTGCATGTTGGAACCTAATTCATATCCCAAATGCTTACTAACATTTAGTGCTTTCAAATTGCAAAAGCATTCCAAGAATTTTCTTTGCTTTTCATACTTTGGAAAGCTATCTCCCCAGCCCATGAAGCTTCCTTGGGGAAGGCTGAAAAGCCCTAATCCTCTTACTTGGAATCCTGATTTGCAAGTGCTGAGATCGGACATCCGGACATCCGTTTCTACAGTGCTTGCTAGCTTCAGCGGTGCAGACACCTGGGCAGGCCCCATCATCCGACTCGAGATAGAATTCAGGGCTTGTCCTCAAATTTCGTTCATCAACAGACAATATCTTTTTGCTTTGAAAAAGCCAAGGCTGCTGAAATGATCAGAAAATGTTCTCCAGGAGAGAAGACCTGAATCCCACAGCTTGCCAACTCATGGGGAGTAATGGAAAAATTACACTCCTATTTCATTCCCAACGTGCCAGCACAGGTAAGTGTGAAGAAATTCAAAAATGAAAGAGAAATGAATTCTCCCTGGAGTCTCTCTGGCACTCCACAGGTGAGACTCTGGTAGGGGCCCAGAAGCTTAGGCAGGTAAGATTTGTGCACACATTGGGTTAGTGCCTTATACACTGAGTTCATCTATTTGGTCATTTTCAGCCCCTATGGCACAAGCACAATCCACAGATTCTTTTTTCAGATAATTAATTTGGCATGCTCTGTGACTGGTTTCACTGAATGCTGCAGTTTGGCATCTACTTCTGGACACTGAAATGATCCTACCATTTTGCTTCTCAATGAATATAAGGTACTGGAGAGAAGCCACTCTCTGAGCGAATGTGGGAGCTCCTTCCAGCCCCTCCACGGAGGGCAAGGATGTGTGAGCTAAGGAGGATTTGGGCATAGGTTTGCATAACATCTCCATAGGGGGCATGGCCCTCCTGGCCTTAGCACTCTGAAAAGGAGAATAACATCCCATCCCTTTTCAGGAAAAGAGCATGTTTGAGATTAGTTGAACAGGGTTCAAAAGAGAAGGCTGTTCACCCTGGGCATGCATCCATGCTCTACAAGTGCCCAGTGGATGTGCTTAATGTTGCTTCTGGTTAGGAAAACATACCTCAGTCTAGTTCTGTGACTGGTTGGCAATTAAGTGCCAGTTCTGGTCTCTGTGAGGCACAGGGTAGACATGCAAACATGCACAAGGCAGGTGCCATCTTTAATCGGAGTTAAATCCTTCCCTGCTCAAGGAATGCTGCCTTGTAGCCCGGAGGTGTGCACTGGGGTGCACAGTTCCAGAACCTGGATGTGTTTCAAGATCTCGGGAACTGAGTGTTGCAAAGCCACCCTGTTGATCAGCACATGGCAGTTGTTTCTCACTAACGGGAAACAGACAGGGCTGTGTGACGCTGATGCATCATTCCTCCCGCCATTCCTCTAACCAGGCTGTCGTGCTGTGAATTTCATCTCCCCAGAGGAGGAGCTGCGCACATCAAACACACTCTGTGTTCTTCAACTTACATCCAAACCCAGCCTAAGCATCTAAGATGCACTCAAGTGCATGTTCCAGAGATTTGTCAGCCTGTGATCAATACCTAATTTTAAGAAGAATTATATCATAGGACAAGGTCTAGAAATACGCTATTTTCCTTTGTGTGTGAATTCTAGGTGATTCATGGTCTGAATACCCAGTACATTACCTCCCTCTCCTTTGATCCCCTAGCTTGCAGGAACTAGATTGATTTTATTACAGGTCCATTTCTCTCTGTTTATGGTCTCATATCTGTTTGATAAAGAATGCAACTTGAGCTGCGATTGAAGTGTTTAACATGCTATATATGCAAAAAGGATAAACACCAAGCTAAGTAGCTGAAAGTGCCTTATCACTGTTCATTTTACTGTTGATCTTGTATATATCGCAGACCTAACAGGGAACAGACTTCGTGCACTCATAAATAGCCCACTGATCAAGCCATAGAATGAGTGATATTTGAACATAGCACTCATAACGTAAGTAATAGAACCACAGAGCTGACAGAGACCATAGGACTGGCAGAGAAAGGAGTGTCAAACCTCCTCTGTTCAGAAAGAACACCAGCTCTAAGGCATCAGGTCATGAGAGACAAGGTCCAGCTCCCCAACCTCCAGCTGGGGCTGTAGTGTGCCCTTCATTCTTTGCCCCAGGCTGGAGGACAGGAGAGATAAGGCTGAGGGTACAAGGGAAAGCTGGCCTTGCTCACATGCAGGAAGGGAAGTGCTACTGGTATCTGGCCAGCATCTAGGCCACCACTCACAGCCTGGCATGGCAGAGGCCTGTTCTTTTCCTTTAGTGACTTTTTCCAGTGTTCCATCTGGCTTCAAAGTGCCCACTTCCAAGAGTAAACTAACAGACATTTCTGGAACCAGAAGAGCAGTGTCATGGCTTGGCTAATCCATTTTCTTTGTGTTTTACTCTGTTGGATTTGTAAGAAAAGCTCCATGTCCCCTCAGCCTACTTCTTTCAAATAGGACTTGAACATTAATCTTAAGGATTCACAGATGTCATTTTGGGGGAGACAGTAAACTGCCAAAGAATGTGAAATTTAACTTGTAGCTCCTAGGCTTCCTTAAACTATTAAAAATGTCCATGATATAGATAGATAGATGATAGATGGATAGATGATAGATAGATAGATAGATAGATAGATAGATAGATGATAGATAGAAAAGAACTTCAATAAAAGAAGGAAGAGAGAGTCAGTCTATGGTGGGGGTTCCTGGGGAATAACACAAAGCCTTGTGCATGCTTGCTAGCTATAAGCTCTGTGGGATGCCTCCTCTCCCTTCTCCATAGCTGTTGAGCTAGGAACTGTGAAAAGGGGTCCAGGGGACCTCACCCTTCTGTCTCTCCCAACATAGGGTTCCCAAAGCAAAGTCCACCTTATCTCTTAGACTAGAGCACACTGCATCCAGAAAAAGGACCCCATGCCACAGAGCAGACCCAGAAATGCAGGACCTCACATAGATGATACTGAGTAGCATCCAATGGAATAACGCTGGGGAAAATGTAGACATGGGAAAGCCACTGTGGGACCGGCAGGGCACACAGCCAGAAACAAGTCCTTGCTTCACTTGGAAATGGCTTGACACCTTCACTGTACCCAAGGGACAGGACAGCCACCACCAGCTGGTGACATGCTAAAGAAGAACAACAGGACCATCGTGTTTTACTTTATTCAGGGATGCTATCTTCTACTGGATTCTTTTCAATTAAAACAATGGTGAAAGCGAGAACTTGAGTAAAGGATAAAAACGAAGTATAAAAAGTAAAGTCATATTAATATGAGCTGTAAAAGGCTCAAGTCAGCAACTTCTGACATTACCAGTCTTAGGGAAAACCCATTGCTATTATGAACTACTGGACTACACTGAAATACTTTGCTGAATTCACGCACCTATAATATTTAAATGACAATGGAATACCCATCTCTGACAAAACTAAACAAAAAAAGGGATATAAATGAACAACCATTTTGTATCTGTGTATTCAAAATAGGATAGATATACAGCTACACTCTCTTATTAATGAATAGATGGATTTGTTCTAATAGTGTTTGTGGAGAGGATATCATGTCTGCAATTATACCATGAATAACCACTAAGATAACAATATGCAATGGATTAATTATTGAAACTGTCCTACTAATTGGTTTTGAAACTGTCTCATTGCTATTTGTTTTTCAATAAAATTATTTTTTAAAAAAGCAAAAAAACCGGCTTTGAACTCTTGGTGATCCTCCTGCCTCATTCTCCTGAGTGCTGGGACCACGGGCATGCACCAGCACACTGAGTTCTAGACCTGTAACTTTTGGATGTAGGGCTACACCCCAGCTAGAGTTCTGAATCACTTCTCTTTTGTTCCCAGACTCTGGCTTTCAACATCTTCTTTGTAAAGAGACAGTGGGAGAGTAACCTCTAGCAGGAGTCCAATATTCTCAATAGGCACATCTGAGTAAACTTGTCAGGCCATTTCATCAGTGATCATAATCTTCAAAGTTAAACAGTATAAACCTCTTAATATCAAGGGGCCGGATATAATGATTTGTATAGTTTATTTTAACTTTACATGCGGTGTGTTAAAAACCCAAAGTACATATTATTTACACATCCACAATACAAGTTTACAAGATATCTATACATGTTAAAGTACTCTATAAAACAGTATAGAGCCACTTCACTTTAGGGTTACTTTTTATGCCGTACCATTAAAAAAGATACAATCTGTGTTTACCTTTGCACAAATGGATAAAGCATTTAAAAATTAAATTAACAGGATAGAGACTAGATTCAGTGTTAGAAATCTCAACATAAATACTGATAGAACTCACAAACTACAAGGCCGCACAATGTTACAAAATGTTATCTGGGGTCACACAGAGTTACCACGCTGGAATTAATATTTGTAAGGTAAATTCAAACACATGTTTGTTGGTGGTGGTAGACTGAGTAGTGCTTATCATGGGTAGGTTTAATTTATTATTAATCGGTTGTATTTTAGTTACAAAGCTGAAGTGTTTCAAGAACAGATGTTTTAGCTTTTGTGATCACAGGAAATCAGGTTCTTCACCAAGCAATGTTCTCAAAGGAAAAGAATGACTGTTATCAGTATTCTACATTCTGTATAGAAATGATCTGGTCTTCCGCGTCTCATCCTCCCCCAAGTAATATATAGCATCAGCATTATCCTAGAAATCAACTGAACTTATTGTCTGGCTAGGTCAGGAGTCTTTCTCTACCGTAGAACTTTCTAGATTAGGTTCAACAACTAATTGGGTGGTGTGCAGCATATTAAACGAAACTGGCATCGGGGTGGCACTTGAAGTGTAAGTAGATTCTGCCAAACGAGTGACCCTCCGCAGGGTCTGCAGGTGGGATTTTCCCCCAAGAAGCCTCATCTGACTTCATTATTTCACTGCTTTACCCCCAGGCATGGAATGTGTATATGATGGCAAAGGGTGCAATTCTGCTATTCGGGCGGACTGTGTACCAATTAATCATTCTAGGTTGTTTCTATGATTTTTTTTTTCTTTTGTAAAAGTCTTTTCAGGTGCTGGTTGAAAACATTTACAAGTGGCACTCAGTAAATGTGCTATCATGAAAACACTTGACGTATTTTAGTACTTCTACCGCTCGCATGAATAAGGCACAAAATGCACAGATTCAGGTAAACTCACAGGTGATATTTACAGTACGGCGTCATAACCTGCATGACTGAGGAGAAAATTCTCACATAACACAACAGAGACATGATTGCAACTACTCATTATGTTTTCACAGCCCCTTCCTATTTTGCCAATTACTCCTCTCATAGGTCTTAGCTTTTGTCCTATTTTTATATTTTGTTTTATTTTTTACCCTGGGGATAGGGGGAATTAAGGGTGAAAACTTTTTATTCTATGGGGACAAAAAAACCCCAGACACAACCCAAATCAATTATTGTTAGTGTGTCTGAAGTTAAATAATGACTCAGGCCTCGGTTCACAGTGAACAGGTACATTTTCCTACTCAACACTGTTGGATAAACCAGGGGCACCTCCAGCTCTGTCAGCTGGTGAGACTGGAACAGAAGATTTAAGGGATAGCAGCACAAAACTATTGAGCTCTTATATTCTGACATTGGATACCATCGCAGAAAAGAAGCTCATGTTTGAATGTTAAAGGAGTCTGAATGCATTGTCTCTCAGAGCCAGACCCAGTAGACTGCTGTGAGAAGGGAGGGTCTCTTATTCAGTCAATGTAAACAACGCCATAGCACAAAAAGATGCAGTGGACAGTGACATGAATCCTAGTCGGCACAGAACTCACAGTCTCTCACACGCACACACACACACACACACACATATATACACACTCACAGCTGCAACACAGTTTGTTGGTGGCATGAGAAAAATGCTCATGCTACAGTTGAAAAAAATGCTACAGTTTGGGTCAAATTGAATTTTCAGCAAACTGCATGGTAATCTGACGAGCTCATTTCTTTGAGACATTACCACCATTTTTATTTTTTTGACATTTGTGCAAGAGGCAAGGTGAATGCATACATAGTTAAAATGTTCACATTTAATGGGAAGACCACGCGTAATGGCAGTCTGAATTGAACCCATTTTCAAGTATTTGTTCAGATTCTTCTGATTACTGAATCCGCTCTTTTTACAGGCAAAGTAGCCCTTTGGAGCTACACAGCATGTGAGCTTCCAACCAAAGAAATGGAATGACCAGCACCTTCCTTTGTTCTCAGGCAAGTACACAGAGGCCTGGCTGTGGTAGCTGCAGGGGCAAGTTCTGATGCTGCCAAAGTGCGTGAGTCTCTTTGGCCAGTTGGTTCTCTTAAAATACAAGCAGATGTCTCCTCTGAAGGTACCTCACAAGGACACGGATAGGATACAGCCACACAGAACAGCACCCCGGAGGCCTAGTAGGTGTACTTGTTCAGTGGTCTGACAGATGTCGTCTGAGGAGCAAAGGAAGGCTTTGGTGGTACATCGGGTTTTAAGGACGGTGTCCGCTTTAGTCCCGTCCTGGGGAGGGTGCCATTGCTGGTATAGCTGCTCTGTCTGGAGAGGGAGGGCTGGAGGTGGACACTCACTGGTGTCCCCTGAATATAGTCCACCTTTGCTCCTGTGGGGGTGGGCACGTATCCCCCACGGTTCATACTGGGCTGTCTTGACAACAAAACGCCATTCTGTGAGTTTAAGTTTTTAGGCATGGCAGATATAGAGTGCCTCTGGGAGGAATTTTTATGATAACCCCTTTGTCTTTCCAGAGATGTCATGGGGACCCCTGGAGTGGTGGGGACATCCACTCGCTTGGTTGGACTGTTTCTGGGGAGCGTTGATGGGGGAGAGTAGAGTGAGGCCTCCCGGTTGGGGACCTTGGGGGGAACCTCAGACATTGGGCCTGCGGGATCTAGCATGAGGCTCTGGTGGGCCATCTGGATGTCCCCCACGATGGCTTTGGGATTACCACTGGGATCGTTGAGATGCTTCAGGAGGTCATTAAGGGTGTTTCTGGAGTCCACGGAACGCCGGTGATCTCTTCTGCTGCATGACTTGGGGAGAGGGTGATCCACATGCTGCAGCTTTTTCTCAGCTTTGTGGGCATTGGAGTTGGAGAAAGATGTGTTGTAGTCATGAGTGGCATTTGGGAGGACAATGGCGCTGGGGATGTGGCTGTGGCTGAGTGGGGAGTGTGGAGGAGGACTGGAGGGGAAGAACTGGGAGGCCTCCTTCCGGGAAGCCCCATGGCTGTGGGCCTTGTCCGAGTGGCTCTTCATAGCCTGCAGGGGCTTCTGGTGCAATACTGGTGTGGACTCTGGCGTGGGGAGGGCGGCCAGCTCAGGGGGCTGGCTGCGGTGGTCCAGCACCATGGACTTCGTGTCTGCACTCGGCGGCAGCTCCTTCCGGCTGGTCAGCAGGTTGCTATAGAGTTTAGGAGAATCAATGTTCTGCTGGTATTCCTTCACCGGGCTGTCAAAAAGGCCATTCAGTTTGGCAAAACTTCCACTGGAGTCCGTGCATGACTGTGCCGATTCTGCATCTTTATGGATCTTTCTGTTCTTCCTCACAAACATGTCTCGGTAGCAGTAGACAGCCACGCCGGCAATGAATGCACCCAGGACAAAGGCGGCAAAGACGCAAGTGATGAGCACGTTCATGTGGACCATCTGGTTGGACTCTCCAGACTGGACTTCCCACCGCACACCTGCAGCAGACACAAGAAGACCTGAATGAAGTGCTTTCTACAAACTGTCAAACAGGAGACAGCTTCTATTGGGCCCCTTCTGCCTTCACATGCTTAACTCGGAGGTCATATAGAGACTGAGATTGCAGTCTCTTTTCCTGAACTACAAGAGGGTCCCCAGAGACATAGGTGACTGCTCAAACACCAGGGTGACTCCCGTCTCCCACCAACCTGTGTTTTTTCTTTCCCCCAATCACTCTTACATACATGGTACAAATTTCCAGTTTCTATTTAAAAAAATAGAGGGAGAGGGTGCACATTTTCTAAACAGCCAACTTTAATCCCATATAATGTTTAGTCTCTTGATTTTTCTCCTAATGCACAAATCAGGATTAAAAGGCAGCTGCTGCAGGGATTAGAGAAATGTATGAATTAGCATAAATATATATCATCTTTAAGTAATTATGCTAATATAATTGTACTAACCTAACTATAATACAAACACAATTTTTTCACAAACTGAAACAATCACTTGGTCATTGTTAGCTACAAATATAAACTTTCATGTTTGGTTTGATTTTCTTTTCTTTTTGGCAGAACCGGGGATTGAACTCAGACCCTTGTGCTTGCCAGGGAAGCGCTTATTCTACCGAGCTATCTCCCCTGATTTTATTTTTTTATTCCATCTTGGGGAGAAACACTCTTCAATTACCTGCTATATAAAAATAATGTTAGACAGCATAAGAAACTAAACTATGTATTAGTTAAGTGACATTATTAAGTTATCTGGAACTACTGAGACATACTTAATTAGACCTAGAAGGGGAAGAGTGAATTAGTTTGTAAATACTGGAATTTTAATGCAACCACAGACATCTAACAGTCAATCAAAGAAATGTTAGCTTAAGAGGTATCCAAGTCTGTCGCATGCTATACACACAGCTATCCCAGAATAAGTCAGTCAGTCGATTTTGAAAATTCTCTTGCTCAAAGTTAGTATTAAGGCCTTTGAACATTAGTTGTTCATACTCAATGTCTGGGGTTATGGAATTTAGTGGCATTGTGAAAAACCAACGAAAGGAAAATAGAAGGAAATGCATTGCTAAAGAAAATAAAGAGGAAAGTAGGATGAGAAAATTGTTTACAGTGAAAAAATATATAAACCAAAGTCAACAGATGTAAATCATAAATGACAAAGTAGTGCCATGAAAACTGGTTGGAAACCTGATGCCACAGTTTAGAAGCACTGAGGAACAAATACATTTTTGAAGTAATGGCGCTCATTAGCCAACTCAGTAGGCAGGAGTTTATCATTGCTTCTTTTAGGGGCTGAGAGTGATGGTTAGGGACAAGCACTGCCACAGTTTATTGCTGTGGCATTCAAACAACGTGCTTCTGCAATGGTCTTGCCTACCACATTCTGAATTGAAGCTGAACAAGAGGCTGGAAAAGGCTGTTAGACAAAACATCTGATACGAGCATGATCGCCATTAATGAGTTTTGTTGCAAGAGTGATCCTCGAAATTCCCAGATATTCACCAGTCTCTCAGCTTCTTCAGACAGAAATCAACAGACAAGACTGTCCCGGGGGCTGGGTCACCAGCCACCTGTCAGAGAGCCTTCTGGCCCTTTCATCTTTCTAGAACACACAGAGACAGGACCATGGCTGCCCAAGGTCACCGTGGCCAGTGATGGGGAGGCGAGGGAGGCCTTGGAAGACCACACGCTCAGAATCAGGTTTCCACACAGTTACAGATGCGTTCCCTGATGAGGCCTTACCCTTTGGGATACCCGATAAAGGATCAGTAAAGTCAGAAGTGTTTGGGTCATCTTGAACTACAAATTTCCGGGAGCTCGTCAGTTTAGGTCTCCAGGTATCAATCACTTTAGGTGTAATTTCTGGGATACTTGCCACTGTGGTAACAGAAGATGAAGATACCTCCATGTCTGTGGTGGCAAACAGATGTTTATTAACGTGGGAAGCGTCAGAAGACTCTGCTCACTGGTCTGTAGCACTGTGCACTACAGTTTAAGTTATTAGGTTTGTTCTAGGACTCTACAAAAACACATCTGAGGAGTCTACACCAAATCCCTTTCTTGCAAGAGAAGAATACAAACTAAAAAAATGAATAGTAAAGATGTATTAAGCAGATTTCAAAACAAAAGACAGTTACACATTCCTACTCATGCCTGTGTGGGAATTAATGGTGGCTTGTGGAAGAGGTAAAGCAAATTCCAGTGCAGATTAATCGCAGCCCGCCTGTCCTTTTGTGACAGATGTCATTTCATTTTTGTGTGTTTATTTCAAAAAAGTGTTTTCCCAGATGGCTGGAAGCCACTTTCTGCACTGGGGAAGCCACAGGGTAATTTCATCTGAGAGCACCTGGGTCAGCCCCAGTTGGCTTGATTCAGGACCTGATAAACCAGCGCTGCCCAAGAAGTCCATCTCCTTCCTTGAGGGTCTCCTGTCTACCTGTGGATTTTGCAGGGCCCATGGAGAACTCAGCTTGTGTTTTCCAAAATACTTGGGGAGTTGCTCCTAAGGAGTTAGCAACTCATGCAAAAGCTGTGGGATTTACAAGCTAAACAGGAATGCTTGCATGTATCAGATCCACCATCCTTTTCTCCTGAAAAGGATAGCAACTGCTGCCCACCCTATATAAGCAGCACTGGGCTGAGCCACTTCATCTTTTAGCCTCTCAGCTCACTTCACCAGGTAACTCTTTCTCAGGTAAGCGTAGGACCTCAGGCTAAGCCCTGACCCCCACGTGGACCCGTGCACCAGACCCAGACAGACAGAGACAGGGGTTGGGAAGAGTACCCTTAACATCTCAGCACACCCAAGCCCAGCCTGCTTCCCTCTGAAGCATCGGCTACACCACTGACACCACGACACTCCGAGAGTCCTGGGATTATGGCAAAACATTCCAGAAGAGATGTTGAAAACTCACAAATACACATTTGGAGGAAATGTGTATTTGGTTCCTAAGTGTTGGGAAAGGAGAGTAGGGAGGGAGAACGTTATGGAATTCTGCCATCCATTCAAGATAGATGGCTAGAAGGATCATTCATGATGCGGGGGTAGGGGGGCAGCCAGGGCGGCGTGCGTGTGGCAGGGATGGGGTTGTGTGGACCCGGCTGACTGTCCTTAAAGGAGGTGCCTTGCCCAATGATGGACCATTTGCATGCTGCGCAGGGGTGAGGTGCTGAGTGAGAAAAAGTCCTTTGGTGCTGTCAGAGGATCATGAGTCAAAGCAGAAAAATGAAGGCTTGCCAAATTGCGCAAAAGGAGGGGAGGAGGGGCTGAAAATGCTGAACTGAAGGAAAGAAAAGGTTGTTAATTCAAAAAAATTAAAAAAAACTAACCAGATGTTGGCCCGCCAAATATTTTGTAATCTGGTGTAGTTGAAGTAGGCAAAATTTCTAAAAGAATTAAAGGAACAAGTAATCAGTGAAAAGTAAACGAAAAGAAAGCAAAAGATTTATGAACTCCAATTAACTAAAAAAGCCAAAAGAAAAAACTAGGAACTAGAAGGTTTACCTACTGGTTAGACTACCTTCTCTAGATTTGCTACAAAACTGTCAGCAGCGAAGGCAAAGAAAAAGTACGGTTCTTTGCAACCACACCCCCAGGACCAAACGGCTCAACTTTTGCGAAGTTTACGTTAAATGCTAGGAGGGATGAGTCCCGAGTCCTTACAAAGGATGTTTATAAAATAAAGCGCGCATGCAAACATGGTCAAAAAGAAGCGGGCAGAGGGATGGAAGGTGGTGCCTTACCGTGGCAGTCCCCTAGGTGGGCCGTATGGCCATACTCGGTGTCCTGCTCGTAACCTCCAGCACTGTGGTTATGGAAAGCAAAGAAGTCTTCAGTTAGCAGCCTGCATAGGACCCAATGACAATGGAGCAGAACCGAGAACACAGGCGGGTTAGTAAGAAGGTGCAGAGAGAACCGAAGGACTTGTAACATGGCTTGCTATGCTGCCTATGTCTGTTAAATACTGACCTAGGATGTTTCTGAGACTAGAGCAGAAGAGACCTGGGGTTTTGACTGTGAGCACCTCCCTGGAACCTTGCCAGCTCCGTACCCCTCCCCCCTCACAGTTCAGGTTTCCTCATTTATATTCCTTCTCTTATACCTCCTCCCCACAAAGCTACTCCTCTGAAGCATCTGGGCCCACACACTCACCGTCTACATGCAACACATACTTACAGCATTCCTGGGGTCACTCGCCCACAGGCCCCCTGGCTCAGCCAGCCGCAGTACGGGTCCCGGGATGCGATGCACGTCCTGCACACAGCCAAACAGAATGGGAGCTGAATTCCCTTGCCATCATAGCAGCACACCTCACATAAATGAAGAAGCACACACCTGGGATCCCAGCACTGAGAGGCTGAGGCAATTCCGACTTAACCTGGGCCACTTAGCAAGCCGGTGTCTCAAAACAAAACAAAACAAGGGCCAGGGATGCAGCTCCCTGTGAAGGCCATCGGCTCAATCCTCGATACTACAAGGCGGGGTGGGAATGAAATTTCAAAAAATCCACAAGCTTACTTTTTACACGATCCATACCGCTCACAGCGGCTGAGGGGGATTCGGATGACACAGCTCGAGAAAGCCACGTACAGAGCATGGTGATCCTTGTCCAGCTGTAAGGAGAGGACCTTTTTGTCTTCCTCATTCTCAGCACTGCACCTGTTTTAGAGGAAACATTTCAAGGTCACACATTTGGCCAGTCAAAAGCAACACAAACCATGCAGGCCAATACTGTTCAGTTTTGCAATTCCTACAAGCTGGGGCAGTCTTAAGAAACACCCTTAGTTGTGAAATAGGCTAGTATGATTTGGGGGAATAATTCTGTGATTCCTCTTTGCGGCTCTGCCTGGTTGGTCAGATCCCAGGTTGGTCAGATCCAAGGCTGGCCCAAGGGCTTGCTGAAGGCTGCTCTCCTGTTGTGAAGGTGAAAAGAACTATATTTATGGAGGATGAGGAGGAAAAGAAGGTCATTCTGAAGCACAGAAGTCCTTCCTCAGAAGGGTTCTGGGCCTCTCTTTGGCCTCCCTTGTTTCATGTCTCTCATGTAGTTACTTTATCTTTGCTTTAATGGCCTCAATCACCTCTTTATCTCACTGATCAGCAGAAGCTAACCCATCAATATCCTTTTGTGTGATGCTTAGGTCGTCTGCCACTCAACTTCCTGAGATACAACAGTGAGGTGAACGCACCAGTGCTACACAGTCTCAACTTCCACAGGGGAAAAACAAGGGCTGGAGATATTTTTGAAACTTAACAACTATTCACATTCCTCATCCTAATAGGCTCAGGAAAAACAAAACAAAAACCTCAAGCTCAAGAGTTCTTTCAGTAAGAAGAAAAACAAAACAAAACACTAATATGCCAAACCACAGCGAACTTGGAGGGCTGCAGGGAAATGACTGGATGAAACCTGCCCTGGAAGTGTGTGAGGGCGCGCTTCTAAAGTACACCTACTTGGCGTGGTTGTGGGCATCAATCTCTTCCAGTAGCACGCTGTCATTCAGAGAGAGGGGCGTGGTCTTTGCCAACACTTTAAGTACCACCCCAGCCTCAGAGCCAACGAAGATGACAGTGTAGTTCTGGTGGGGCCCTGCAGAGTGGTCTACAGCGATGGCCGTCAGCCTGTACCTGTGAGAGGAGGTGGCCAAGTCACCCTGAGGGGGCCAAGAACCCCGGGATAATTTGGGCAGGACCCCTGCTTTTTTCTTGCGCTGGCTCACCTGACACGTGTCTTGGTGAACCAGGGCTCATCGGCGATGAGTGGGACAGCCGAGTCCATCAGCGGGTGGGACTTGATGAAGGCCAAGGTCTCATCAGGGAACTCGATGGAGGTTTTGTACGCCTCTGCAAGGCCGTGCTTTGCACAGCACCCGGGCCTAGAGGGAAGAAGTGTCCTCTGATGGCTCACCTCCCAAAGGGTGGGTCTAGGGAGCCAGGGTACGTTGTGAGGACAAGAGGGGAAAGAGCATGCGCAGGACCAGAGGGTGATGCTATTGCCCTCCTCCAGTGGGCTGCTGTGCATGTTCTGGGCACCAACTGGAGAAAGCTCACAGAAGGCCACGTACTGTGAATAAACCTTCACAGAGGGACCACCCAGGAAGGGAAGCTCCACTGCTGTCTGAGGATTGATGCATGGATGGATGGTTGCATGGGTGGATAGATGGATGGATGGATGTATGGATGATGGATGATGATTCCAATGGCCACAGAATTTTATTCCAAGAAAAATCCTTCTCAACTTTTTCCTTTACCTTGGCTTTGGCACTTTGTCTTCAGGGACTGCTGTCCAAACGGAATCTGGTGTCTTCTGTTCTTTAAATCTTCCTTTGAATACCTTCTCGATGTCATCCATGCTAAATGCACAGACTGCAGAACCAGGAATGCTGCAAAAGAAGAAAGCCCATCAGGAAGTGGCAGGGGACAATGGACCTGAGCTCAGAGCAGCTTTTGAAGCCCTAGGGAATTCTTCTCACCTGTTGAGCTGTGTGGTGAACACCCCAACCACAGTGGGGACTCCATTGATCTGTATGATGTCTGTGATAGACTGCAGAACATCAAAGTAGAAGAACGACTCCCCAGGGACAGAACAGTTAAGCCGAGCCTTCAGAAACGAGGTCCAGTGTTTGTCCAGGACCCGCTGGGATCCACCCATGTCATTTTTACATATGCGGGCCACGCGGGAGTAGACGGCCTGCCCAGGGGCAAAAGTGAAGCAATGGGATTATGAGCACGGGAAAGGAACAGAGACAACAAGCAGCTATTTATCAGAGGGACCCCCCAAAAAAACATGCTAAAGGTACCTGGTACAAAAGAACCCAGAAGCCTTCCCCTGAGGGGTCTGTACAGTAAGAATGTAAACTACGTTTACCTTCAAGGAGAAAAAAAGAGCAATCCCTTGTTCTGCCACACACTTCCCAAGACATGAGCTATCTATCCACAGTGTTCACCAAGAACCGGTCCCTTACTCAGTCTCTGACTTTGCCCCTCACATTGTCAAGGAAATGTGCCAGCTACGTCCTGGGTGCAAAGCATTCACAAGGCTTTGAGATCACACAGGCTTTTCCTGAAATACTATAACTAGGGCAGGAGACTCCCCTTTTCAACTGCCTTTTGACAATGCAAAAGATCAAGCTATCAGTGGATTTCTAAAGAGGAAAAGACACCTCCCTAGCTCAAGGGTGCCCGTATGTGACAGAAAAGAAAAAGGGAAAGAAAGCCGCTCAAGACACAGGCAAGGCTGCTGCCCCTCCGCCGGCCACTGTTCAGGTGTCTTCCAGCAGTTACTCCCATGATAAGCACCGAGCTTTGCATTTGGCCTCTCGAGGGCTGGAAAGCAGGCCAGGACAACTCCCACCACCCTGCCTGATGGCCACAGTCCCACCCACTGGATGTCCACGGTACTGATAAAGCACAGGCACTTGCCTTGCCTAAGTTGTTATGTTCTACGGCGATTTCTCGGAAGAAGAAATAGACGTAGTTTCCATACTCTATGCCATGAAGGAAGTGTGGCTCTGAAAAAAAATTGGAAACAAACTAGTTCTTAAAGGATAATGCAGTTGGCCTTCTAAGACCCTGACTGTGAGGGATGATGGACAGAGGCTGTGCAGTCACACTCAAGGTGGAGACTTCGAGGGGCCCCAGATACGGGTGAGTCTAAGCTTCAGGGAGCCCAGCTTTTTCAAAGCCAGCTAATGGACTATAAAAAGGCCTACAGGGAACTGGATTATGCTGAAGGTCTTTGTTTCAATACATTTACTCATTAACCCATTTAACTAGGGAGGAAAATCTCTTATACTGAGAATGAAATGACTCATGAGTTCTAGGATCTAAAGATAAAAATGCCTGTGTGCAGGCAGGGGCTACACTGTTCTCGTGGTTAGCTCTTTGGCAGGCAGATGGATGCAGACAAGGCATCCTAGGGGCCTTCAGTTAGGACTTGGCAGACGAAGGCAAGGCCTGTCTCTGGGTTTGTGTGGGTGCATGAGCATGTATGAATGTGTGTGCAGGTGTCTCTGTGTGTGCATAGGTGTGTGTAGACATATGAGTGTGTGCACAGGTGTGTATATGCAAGTGTCTGTACATGCACAGGTGTGTGGATACACAGGCATATGATGTGCACAGGCATGTGTGTGCAGGCATGTGTGTGAGCACAGGAGTACGTGTGCATGGGCATGTGTGTGCATGTGTGGCAGATCACCCTGGATAGCTGTCTGGATGCACTTACTTTCCTAATGGCCTGCCTCATTGCCTCTTTCCCCAGCAATGCCCCCACTCACAACCATAGCGACTTGTGGTCACTTAGGCACACAGCAAAGTCAGGCGCACAGCCTCCTAGGGCCTGGGCCTCACTCCGCAGGCACCACAGGACAACACCACTCTTCCCAGGTACCTTTTATCCACTTGGAGTCATATCTGATCGTGCGAAGGGCAGATCCATCTCCCATGCTCCGGTAAATGACATGATCACTGGACAAGAAGTCAGCCACCGTGGCAGAGTACAGCTTTCCATCTGCAACCAAGGCTCCCATTAGTCAGTCAGCATAATTACCCTGTAGGGTGTCAGCCTAAGCATCATGTCATGGCCTCTCTGTCCTGTGTACCTGTGTGACTGGGTCCCACAACGATAACCCCACATCTGATGCTCACTCTTAACCCCTAGCAGGCTGGTGCGTGGTGTCACCTAATTTTTCAGATGAGGGATCTAAGCACCAAAGCCAACCAACTGGTTCAGGGTCATCAGCTTAGTTAATAGAAGCATGTGTGTTGGAGAGCTTGTTGCCATCACTGCAACCACTTGGTTTCCACTTTGTCTTTAAAAAAAAAAAGTTTGTAGATTTTAGCCTTCGAAATGCCTGCCTCAAGAGGTCTTGCCCACCCACCAGCCTTTCTCCTTCCTCAACATTCTTTCTGAACCTTCCGTGCCATTAATCATTTACATTCATTGCACTAAAGGTTCTTACCAGCAAAGAGGGCAACGTTGGTCTGTCTGGGATCAAATGGGCATCTCGCCAGGCCACTGATTTCTTCCCCGTCATACTCTAAGGTATTCAGCTACAACAGAAAAAATAAATAGTTGAAGTCACATCTGTTCAGTGGACCTGTTGGAAGGCAATATTGTTTTATTTGTATCAAAGTTCTATTTGAAGAATTCTGTTTTTATTCTTTCATAGCACAAGAGATAAAAACAAATTACTGAGTACTAGCAGCAAGGATTCAGCTCTAACAGCGTACCAGGGAAGGGAAAAAAAAAAGGCTGGTTGAAAAAGCAGTGTGCTTACTCTGTAGTATCTGCACATCGGATTGAATGCATTGGTGCCGCAAACAAAAACCACCTCATCATTTCTGGGCACAAATACTTTGATGAAGTTGTGGCATTCGTCCTAAAGAAAGTAACCGTCATGTTAATGGTAGATACCCCAAAAGCTGCCATTATGGCAGGATGAAGCCCAAGAAAGGCTGAGCTGGGGGACGCTGGCCCGTGGTGCTCACCTTGTGTTTCCCTTTCATGGCACAGTTTTCTCGGTCCTGCTGTTTTGACCGCCATGTCAGCTTCTGTATCAACCAAGCAAAGTCAAAGTTGAAATTTTAACATGGAGGGAGCAGGGTGCGGAGGGGTGGGGCATCGTCCATGCAAAGGAGCCTGGGAGCTCCAGTTGCTCACCTTGCTTGGTAGGACTTCTGTTTTGGGGATTTCATTTAAGTTGACTGAATAAACTTGGTCTCTGTTGAGAAAAAAACAGTAAGTTGGATCATGGGGACACAGAAAGACAGCACACTACTGCTTCTTATTTTTACAGATCTGCCTTCATTATATTTTGCAGATCATCTGGATTTTCTCTGTCTCAAACAAAGCCCACGAAGACTTTTTTTTCATTAGTATGATACTTTTCTGTATCACTGCTGTCAGGGTGTGCAGAGAGCTTCCTTGTCCAGGCAAGGGTCAAGCTGCTACTTGGTATTAGCGTGGGTATATTTCTAATATTTGCTTGAATAATTCAAAATTTAGAAAGAATAAAGATTTTTTCCCCCTGCTGCTCTAGGAGAAAAGACCGATGTATGATTTGTTGATGGTGATAATAAGACAGTGCTGCTGGAGGCTTTAGCTCCGCGCTTTGCTCTTAGTACTAGGCATGGGCTCTTCTTGGGGAAAATTTTGGTAAAACTTGCAATTCTTCGTCACAGTCACACATTAGTTTCTCATGAACTAGACACAGTCATGCAAGTACCGTGAGAGAAAAGAATTTTAATCTAATAAACCAACGAGAGGAAAATTACCTGCCAGCAATATAAAGTGTGTCTCGAATTTTCAACATCAGCTGAAAGTCCAGCCTGTGCTGCGACTCATTGCCTGAAGGGCGTCCTCTAAAAACCGGATATTGCCTAGAATCTGTGAGAGAAAATGGGCTAAACCATCAGTCAGGATTATGGAACTGAAGAATCAATAGGCAGCATTGATTAGCTGTATAGACTACTTGTAGAAGGGTTTTAACTAAATTCCTCTCTTAAGGTCTTGAATATAAATGATAAAAGACGGTAATGTCAGAAAATGGTCTTTTTCTTTTTACTGAGAATATATAACCTGCCTCTATGGGTTGCCTCAGAAAAGCATCTAACAAAACAGTTCTATTTCCTCCAAACATCTGGAGATGATTACAGATCAATTAATGCACAAAACATTTCAAAGATATTTAAAAATCTCTTTGGAAAGGAACATGAAGAGAAGCCCCCTCTTAGGAAAGAAGTGACTTACAGTGGTAGCCGACAGTGTTAAGGGGCTCACTGTCTTCAGGAAAGCTGACCGCCCTGGACTTGGAGATCCTCAGGAGTAGCACGTAGCCACAGAGCAGGAGGAGCCTCATGGTGGGCCAGGAGGATGTCAGAGCAACCCAGCCTCAGGGGTCCCACTTAGCTCTCTGCAACATAGAAGCAGTATAGAATGCTCTCTAAGTCTGTGTGGGACTTTTTCCCCACCTGTAACCAGCTCTCTTTGCATCCCTTGCTCTTTCCAAACTTCCTCTCATATAAGGAAAGCTGGCAGTTATGGACTGGATGTCTCCAAAAACCCACAAGGAAGATGGCAGAGTGCCTGGCAAGGCCAAAGCATCTGGCGGGTATGCTGACATCATGGGTGAGTGTGCCAGAACTTTTGAGATAACTATGTGTGTCATTGCAGGAAAATTACCAGGATCACAAACAGCAAGGCTGGCTGTTGACTTGGCAAAGAGCTGGGCAAAGTTGGGATGAGAATTTTAATTAAACTCCAATCTGCATCCCTTTCCCCCATCCTTAACTACATCCAACACAGCTTGCCTCTGCCCCCCAATAAAATGCCCAAGCTATCTGTAAGCTATCCAGAGAACTGTTGGCCCTGTCTGCTCGCTCAGGCTCTTTGCTGAGTTCCCATCCTGACCAAGCCTTGGCTCTAAATTCCCAAGAGAGGTTCCAAAAGCTGTGAGAGACCATCATGGGAACAAGGACACAGTGACCTTGAATCAGGGTGAAAGAGGAGGGAAAGAAATTTAATGATGGCAAGATGACCAATCAAGCAAAGCAGGGAGGGCCAAGGCAGCACAGCTGACCCTGGCCACTGGGGACATCAACATTGTTTCATATAACCATCTGGACATGAGCCCATACCCAAAGCACACCCGGCCTCTTAGCTTTATTGAACTTTAGTGCTGCAGGGAGCCTGAGGGACCATCTAGTCCAACCCCCTCAATTTTTCAGATGAGAAAACTAAGAGCTAGAAAAATGATGGGGCTCTGATGAATTTCGTGGGGCTTGTGTGGGTAGCATTAGAATCCAGACTCAGTCGGCTGAGTCCCCTCCTTCCAGGTTCTTTCTACAAATTAGATGGAGAAAATAAATGATGGGGTTTTGTCTTTCAAATATGCAATGTGACAGAAAGGCTCTGGGGGGCCTGGATTTATTCATCATCTGTTGAACTCACATCTCACAGCTGAGAAATTGAACATTAATTATGTAAAGTTTATTGCACATCAATCCTTCAATCAAGCTAAAAAATAGCATTAAATTGTATAATATTCACAATAAAAATCTGAAAGAACTTTAATCACCATTAACTTATTAAAACAGAAAATTAGGGACCTGCTGGGTCAAGGCAATGGTCATTTTTGGGGAACTGTTAGTGTTTCACTTTGCAACAATACCAGCCTTTGCTTAGCCAAAATTGCCACTTCCAGCCACTGCTCCATACAGTTAAACACTTAGCTTACTGACAGTCTCATAGACTTATGAGTTTTCAGGGAGAACATAAATAACAATAAAGAACTAATTCAGATTCTGGGGGATCCCGCCACTCAACCAGTTCTCACTGTGGTCCTTTCATCTACTTAAGACCACACACACAGGCGCACGTGCACCTCTGCTAAGCATGATTTCTCTAACTGAAGGAGAAGTTGAGTACACATGAGTTTTAGAATCTTAGTTTTGCTAGGAGACAATAATATTGTGATACAATTTTTCTTAATGGGAGATTGGCCCAGTAGCAAGTTAATACATTAAAATGCCTTTAGCATGGAGGACTGAAGACTACGATAGGATCACTTTATGCTCAGGCTGAAAGTGGAGTGGACTTCGAAGTCACCTGGTGTGCATGAAACCCCACCAGCTATCAGCTCATGGACCTGGAGACATTTCTTCAAGCATGCTAATAATTAGCCCCCTATCTGTCCTCCTTATGAAGAACAGGAGCTACCACCTTGGGGTGGCGAGGCTCCTGAGCAAAGACAGTACCTGTGTCTGAGCAGATTGACTTTAAAGGCTGAGCGATTCTGCAAGTGAGGATGTAACAGAAGGAGGGAAAGAAAAGAGAACTCAAAAGAATTGAGCTGTGTTGTGTGCATGGATTAACTCCCCACGATGAATGCAATCATTCTGTATGCCAACCATGTACTGAGAAAAATAAAAATTTAAGAAGTCTAGCCAAGGTCTGGGGAAAAATGTTCAAAAACATGAAGGCAATTTGGTTTGTTTTTTCCCTCCCAAATAAAATAGTTATTTTAAAACAGTAATGGTTGATACTTAGAATAAACTTTACCACTTGCCCCAATTTATCAAATTTGGAAAATGAAGTGAAAAAAATCACTAACCCATGTGCTGTGGTCACCCTGACCCAAGCCCCATGCTGACTCGGGGCTAGTCTTTTCACCACATGCCCAGGTTCTCAGCTGCTGTGAGAAGATGCCTTTTGCTGCCTGCCACTTCCTAGAAGCAGCTTCTCCTCATCTGGCTTCCCATGTGCATTGCATTTTTAAAGTCCTGGAAGGAGAAGCAGCATCCAAGGACAGCACCTCGCCCTTAGCACTATACCCTCTGCACCAATCCCAACTCTGTCCTCTGGATGGAAGGTGGCTGCATCTGTCTGCCGGGAAGCAGGAAAAAAGACTCAGAACCATCCTTTGTTCCTAAGGAAATGTGGAAAGAGCTGCATGAAACAACACAGCTCTCTGGACCTGCCTCTTCTGGAACAGGTAAATGAATGGCTCCTAAGGGGAGGCAGACTCTCCCAGCTGGAGAGCAGGGGAGGGGGAGCTCATGGTAGGCCTGGCTCTGGGCAGCAAAGCAGACTCAGCGCTGACTCATTGGTGAGCTCTGAGCTCCAGGCTGAGCTCTCATTTCTGTAACTCATACATCTGACACTGCAGAATGTACTTCTCCCCATACCCCACACTGCCAACCTAATCTTCCAAAAATAAAGCCCCGCCGCTAACTTCTTCCTGTCCTCACATAAAGCGTTATTAAAAAAAAAATTACTGATTTGCAGTAGATGTTATAAGTGAAAGTGTTTTATGTTATACATTCATCCAAGTGAGATTGGGTAGGAACAAGCCAGAGAAGCCTAGAGCAATATTTTCCACAAGGAAATTATTTGCACACAAAGCCCTCGGACCACAGGGTGCCCACTCTAAGGAAGATCCACGAAATTCCAGACTTGCAGATTGCTTCTGTTGAAGGAGAGCAAAGTGTTGGAAATGAACATGGAACTCAGAGTGAAAAAAAATGTGAATTCACACATCCTTGGGTTGTCTCTCTCTAGGCTCCAAACCTTGTTGATGTTCACTTCCTTTCTGGAAGACTCAGTTTCCCCAAGTACAGGTGGGAATAGCTGTCCTTACCACCTCAGCATCTTCTTAGTAGTCAATGACGTAAACTAGATAAAGCATTTAATCCAGAATCCTGCCATCATGAATCTCTAGTAACTCTTAGTAAAGAGCACTAGGACTCCCTGCCAGATCTCCCTGGCACTATGCACTGAGGAAGCTTAAAGAAGTAATTTTTACTCTTTCGTCTTGTACAACTATGTGCAAAGCGGTTCATGTGCACTGTCATGACGAAGATGAGGAGTTTGCTAGAGGACAAGGTATAGTTTCATGCATGTAGGAAAAAAAGCTGGGAGAAGCGACTTGCCATATGCAAGGTTACAGTAAAGGGCACCCCATAGGAGGTTAGTCCTTTCAATTAAAACAGACATAGCTTTCCTTTTTTCAAAAAAAGTTTTTTTTAAAATCACTGTTTACTTATTTGGTACAGCATGTCAGCTCATAGCTCAGACTCACAGGGATCTTCCTTCCTCCTCTCTCAGACTCCCCAGCACTGGGATTGTACCTCCATGCCTGGGTTCAGTGGCTGGCATGGCACGCAGTACTGGCGAATGAACCTGGTTCTTCGCATTTGCTGGGCAGATGCTTAGATGGCTGAGTTATCTACCCAGCGTATTCTTCTATATAATCCTGCTGTTAAATTTTAAATTTTAAAAAGAAGGAGGGGAGTTCTTGAAGGGAGTTCAAAGACTTCAGGGTCAGGATCCTTGGGAGACAGGCAGTGGAAAAGGGCGAGCCCCACACCCAGCCCTGGATAGCACCTTATGGGTTTGCTGCTATGCAAGATCTATAATCCAGCATGCAGCTATAAGGAAAAGTTATGGCTGAAGTGGTAGTCTTGAGCTTAGGACCCCCCAGGAGTTCTATGAGTAAGTATGCAGAGGCTCATTTGGACTTCTGAAAAGCAGATGCTTGAGAGAGATTATGAGGCCAGGTGAGTCTTACAGAAACCCAACCCAATCTCCACCGAGCTCAGCTCCACATGGGTAGAGACATCCTCCCCTGCTCTCACTGACTGGCAAGATAGATAAGGCAGAACGTGTCCAGAAAGAGAGAGCACCATCCAGATAGCAACTTCTAAACACAATGCAAGCACCCAACCAGCAAATGCTACGCATTGCAGCACTAAGAGAAGGGAAACTGAACAGTAGGACTAGGCCAGGGTTACCAAGTCCAGGCCAGCGTAACCAGAAATGTGTTTTAAAAGGAACTGTTTTTATTTCATCTAAAAAAAGGACAAGATGTTGCTAATGAGCTGGAATCCATTGAGAAGAATGAAATAGAAATTCCACAGCTAGAAATATAATGACCAAAGCTTCCTAGAAGACGTATTTAGCAACATGTTGGTCTTCTCTCCAAAGACTAGGGCACTGACAAACAGATAATCTGAAGTTATTACAGAGAAATATGGACAGCTGAAAGATTGGAAAAACAATCAGAAAGCAAAAGTACTGCACCTATATCCCCCCAGACACCTATCTACCTCTGTCTGTCTGGACACACCACGATATCTTGGTGTAGGGACTTCATTCTGCCCATTAGGGAATCCATTCCCTAATTCTGGTTGCAAGTGCGCTTCAAGTGTGTACTAAGTAACCAGAAACATGGAACAAATTCTGGGACTAAAATTATGGCAAGAATAAAGTTCATGCACCAAGGTACTACTATAAATAGACAGACAGACAGACAGGCAGGCAGGCAGGCAGGCACCTAGGCAGATGGACAGACAACATCGATGGAAAGACCTAACATATTACAATCCGTAACAGTGAAGATGGAAAAATGGGCAGAAGCAACATTTGACAAGATAATGGCCATATCCTTTTTCAAACTAGACAAAAGAGCACAGCCACCTATTCATGAAACTCTAAGGACTTGTAAGTACTAAGCAAGTGACACGTGGGCATCATAATTAACATGCTAAAATCAAAGACAACTTTAAAAGACATTAAACTCTAAAAGACACAGTGTCTTTCCAATAGGACAAGTACTCCTGATACCTGACTTACCTACAGAAACCTTGGATGACAGTGGAACGTAGAGTCGGGTTTCTAACATGCTGAGCAAAAATCAATGTCCAGCCTAGAATTTTGCAACCAGTGAAAATAGGTTTTAAAATTAAAAATAAAAAATGAACTTTAGCTAAAGAAACACTTAAAAGAGATTCATGGCTAGTACATCCAACCCAAAATCTTCAGCATGGAAATTTATTTGAGAATTTAGTTCAAGTTGTTTTTATGGTTATAGCATAGCATTGCCAAATTTGACATGAATGATGCCCCAAGCAGGGGCAACACATGGTTGCATAGTCTGTGGCCAGGATTACCAAGTCTAGGCTGAGGAAACCATAAGCATATTTTTAAAAGAACTGCTTTTATTTTATCTAAAAAAAAGTCAAGATGGAAGATTTTACTAGTGAGCTGGAATCCAACAAAAACAATGAATAGAAAGCTGACAACTAGAAATACAATGAGTAAGGCTTCCTAGTACATGTATTTAGCAACACATTGGTCTCTCCAAAGACTAGTACACTGACAAACAGATAATCTGAAGTTATTACAGAGAAATATGGACAGCTAAAAGATAGGAAGAAAAAAACAGAAAGCAAGGTATGTACTCCTATATCCCCATCTACCTACCTGAAGGCCAAATTCTACCAGAGGAAATGCAAGGCAGCATAGAGTAAACTGATCTCATCCCTAGCCCTGAGAACCCGGGGGCAGCGGGCTGGCTACCAGCTCCTGTGGACACAGCACTTCCCAAGGGGATTTGTTGAGACTCTCACATTCCAGCCGCCTTGAGACCTGAGTGCGGACTTGGTCCCTTCCAGCTTCCCTACCCTTCCAGCCCATGGGCCCCTATAATCTTCCAAAACAGTCTCTGCTACCCTGAGGTTTTCCCCGCTCCTCTCTTTTATTTGATAACTTCTTAGTCACCTTTTCTGGCTCACTCCAAGACTCCAGCACTGCAGCCCATAGTAAACTTTGGCACTTCACTTTGAAATCCTAGTAAGAGCCTTCCTTAAAAACAGAGTAGAGCCATTTACAGGAAAATGGATGTCCCTTAAATCCATAATGTCAAGTGAAATAAATCAGACATGCAAACGTAAGTATCCCATGGTTCCTGTTATTTGAGAAATCTAGAAGTACAGAATTATGAACCCACACATGATGGGGTTGTAATCGTGTCTCGCTGTGGAGTGGCTCTGAACTGTGGGTGATGCAGGCATGACTGTCCTATCAGGCCACAGGCGACAGCCTACAAGGAGTACAGGCTGCCCAGATGGGATGGCATGTGTGGACCTTTAGTGGTTCAAGCAGGCAGGAAAGTATTAAAGAGCAAATTAAAAGACAAAAACAGGAAACGGAGCTGGATCTTTTGCAAATGGGACTAAGAGATGTGGGAAATCAGAGAAGGAGAGAGGGAAGGAAAGGGGACACAAAAAGAGTTAAGATAGGCCATGTGTCACATAATCATGCACATTATTACTGAAAACATTACTAATAACAACAGTCATCAAAGTCATAATAAAGACAAGCATTGGTCATAATCTCCTGTCACCCCAACGTTTCTGCCCACTTTCATAATGACCGTGAATACGTTTCCTCAGACTTTTGACCTAGTAACTCTCCTTTCTTCTTTCTCCAAACTCTTTCCTCCAATCCTGACATTCCTCTTCCATCTAAGATAAGCAGTCAGTGGTCAAGAATTTCTGCAATACGTGCCTGTGCTTCAAGCCTCCGTCCCCTTAGACCTCCCTGCGACTTCCTGGTAAGGCTCTTGTCCTGGGTGACCCCCGCCATTCCTCCTCTGCTCCTTCCTGGCCCCCAGAGCACTGGGGAAGACAGCCACTGCCCAAGGCTGCCTTAGCTACTGTCCCAATGCTGAGGCCCAACACCTGACCCCCGCAGCTGAGAACAGGAAAGCTCAGCTTTGGCTCACAGTTTGCAGAGGTTTCCGTTCACAGTGTGCTGGTGGAGAAGCAGCGGGTGGGATGGCAGGAGGGAATGAGCTCATGGCCAGGCAGATGGGAAGCAGCAACTGAGACCAAAGGCAGCTGGGAGATGGACACTTCCTGACCACACCCTTGTAACCACCTCCGCCAACCAGGCTCAGCGTCCTCAGCACACAGAGCCATCAGCTCTTCAGGCGACAGATAAGTATCTCAGCCCCAGGACGCATGCACCTCCCACAGCCCCACCCTGGAGCACACAAAGCTACAGACCCTATCAAAGGTCATCTGACATCAAAGTCAACAGAATTCTTGGTCACTGATTACAAACAGTGCCATGAAAATCCATGGAGTCTGTGCTTCCGCACTAAATCTGTTCATGATCTGCTATGTCTAAGCCTTTTGGATTTTTTTTTTGAGGTCTTCATCTACTTTGTCTCCACACTGAACACACACACAAGCATCCCTCCTCCCACACAAGCACTGTATATGGAAGCTAACAGCCTTCAGAAAGCATTGATGGTGGAGCGAGGTAAATCATGAGAAGCAGAAACAGTCATATCATTTCTCTAAGTCCTCCATTTTATGGTATGGTTTGACCTAATAGTTTTTTGAACTTTTTATATTTCTGTAATATGAGCCCTGATATTTGAAGGTAGATTTGTGTGGTTTTCTTTTGTTTCTTAATTGTTTTTCTTCAAGTCAAACAATTTTTAAGATCATCTGTGATCTGGATATATATTCATGCATACACACATTCAGTTGTTAAAATAGGAACTGTTCAGCATATGGAAATCAATAAATGGGATGCAACATATCAGCAAAGAAAGGATAAAAATCAAATGATCATCTCAGTGGATGCATAAAATTCCTTTGGCAAAGTCTAAAGTCCATTCATGGTGTAAACTCTGCAGCAAACTGGACGAGATGGCCTTTATCTCAATCTCATAAAAGCCATCTATGGCAAACCAACAGCCAGCATCATACTAAATGGTTAAAAACTGAAAGCTTTCACTGTAGAATCAGGAACAAGACAAGGATGTCCACTGTCACCATTCTTATTCAATAAAATTGTGGAAACAGCAGGCAGAGCAATCAGACAGGAGAGGGAAATAAAAGAAGGATAGGAAAGGAAGGAGCTAAATTATCATTTGCAGATAACATGGTACTCTACATAGAAGACCCTAAAAACTCCACCAAAAAACTTCTAGATTTAATAATCAGATAAAGTGGAGTACCTGGATAAGAAGCCAACACTGAAAAATCAATAGCCTTCCTGTGCACAAATAGCAAACTCACCAAGAGAAAAATCTAGGGCAACATCACCTTTCCCAATAGCATCTAAACAAATGAAATATATAGGAAGCAACTGAACTACTGGGGATTGAAGAGGATATCACAAGATAAAAGATAGCCCTTGCTCATGGATAGGAAAAACTAATATACAGGAAATGTCCATACTCCCAAAATTGCTGTACAGATTTAATGCAATCCCAACCAAGATACCATTGACACACCTCAGACAAAAGATTAATATCTAGAATCCATGAAGAACTGAAAAAAATCACATTCTCCAAATTTAAAGACCCAATCCAAAAATGGGCATCTGAAAAGAATAGACATTTCTCAAAAAAAGAAGAACAAAAAACAAATAAACATATGAAGAAAATGCTCAACATCACACATAGTTCAAAAAAAATGAAAATTAAAACTCTGCTGAGATTCCATCTCACTCCTGAAAGAAGGGGGACTGAAGAGGATATCACAAGATGAAAGACAGCCCTTGCTCATGGGGTATCCCACTGTCAAGCAAGCAAATAGTAACAAATGCTGGGGGCTGTGAGGAAAAAGGAGCCCTTCTCCACTGTTGGTGGGAGTGTAGTCTGATGGAACCTTTGTGGAAATCAGTGTGGAGATTCCTCAGAAACTAGGATTAGCAGTCCCATCTGATACAATTCTTTCCTTTCAGGGCATTTTCCCAGAAGAATTAAAAGCATCATACTACAGCGAAGTATGCTCACCCATGTATACAGTGGTATAGTCCATAACAGCTGACTAAATTTTGGAAACGGCCCTAATAACCATCAATTAATTAATGGATAAAAAAGAACTGTGTGTGTGTGTGATATCTGGTGTGAGAAAATAAAACTGTCAATAAGATCATAAATGCACAATAGACATTGTGAAGTAGAAAGAAACTCTTGAAAAGGAAAAGTGAACTAGGGAGAGGGGAAAGGAAGGAAGGAAAGGAAAAAAATGACCAAGAAGGAAAAAAAAACAGAAACCAAGCTCCATGAAAGGGAAAAGGAAAGGGGTTTGAAAAGAAAGGATGGGAAGGAAGAAAAGAGGAAACAGCAGAATTCATGGACAGATGCAAACCCTGCAGACAAAAATGGTCATTCTGTAGACCTAAATTGTACTAATAATCTTAAATTAAAAAATATACAAAGTGTTAAAATGGAAGAGAGTTCATCAAAAGCTTAGGCCCAAAGGCAGTATTTGGCTGATTGTTTTACAGCTCCTGCCACACCATTTTCAGTGTATATCATAAGCAATTTACAGGACACAGCTCAAAGAACAAACAGAAACTAAGGGGATACATCACCCAGTCTGGGCTCAAACTCGAGATCCTCTGGCCTTAGTCTCCTGGAGCAAGAATAACAGGCACGCACCGACATTGCTGGCTCTTAGAACATACTTCTCATTGCATTTAGAAGTGGAAGAGGAGGCACAAACAAGGCAGACCAAGAGGGGAGAATAAACATGTAAAGTAAAGCAAACCAAAAGAAGCATCTTAAAATCTGTGACCAATTGCTTGCATCTCCTTCCAGGGAGAAATCTGGTGAGCTGGGCCTGGAGAATGTCCATGGCTCTTAAGTGCCCAGAGAGCCATTGTCTAGAAGGGAGACAGCATACAGGCAGACAAGAACTTCTTCCAGTCTCCTTTCTTCCTACCACAAAATGCAACAGCTCTTCCCTATGTTCTTTTTAATGTTCTCATGAATAGAAAGACATTGCTGTTGTTTCTCTCTCCCTGAGATATGAAGTAAGCTTTAGTCAACAGAATACTGTCCAGTAACATTCATGTTTGTCTATGCCCCATCCTCCCCCAAACAGGAAACCAACTCCTGCAGCTCCACTGCCCCAGCCACAGCAGATCGCTTTCCTTCCACCCAGGCACGTAAGAGTCTTTTACACCCTCTGTGACCATTTCCTCTCCTCCCACTCTTCTGCTTCCTGTGTTCTGACTCTTCTCTAGAGGATGGCTCTCTGAGCACGTAAGAGCTGTGGACATTTCCTGGCCCTAGCTCGCCAGATTTCTCCCTGGTGGGAGACACAAGCAACTGGTCATAGATTTTAAGATGCTTCTTTTGCTTTGCTTTCCTTTACACCTTTATTCTTCCCTCTTAATCTGCCTTATTTGTACCTAATTCACTCTCAGGATACAATGAGAAATGTATTCTAAGAGCCAGTGATGTTGGTGCATGCCTATAATTCCTGCTCTAGGAGACTAAGGCCAGAGGATCTTAAGTTTGATCTGGGCCATGTACCCACTTAGCAAGATCCTGACTTAAAACAATGAAACAAAAAGGAGCAAGGGACACAGGTCAGTGCAAAGGCTCTGGGTCAATCACTAGTATCAACCTACCCCACCCCACCCCACCCAACCCAATCCAACCCAGCCCAACAAATCTCAGAGTACAGATCTGGTCTTGTCATCACACAGATCCCCAATTACTATTGATTTTAGTATAAAGCCCTGGTCTTCTGAACATGGCCCTGAGGCTTTCCATGTTCCCAGGCTTGCCTCCTTCTCCACTGCGACTTGTGTTTCTACCTTTCTCACTCTGGTTTGGGTCTTCAGATATTTCCTGCCTCCAAGTCCTGCTCCTGCCTCTGGAAAGCCCCTTTCATACCCCTCCACATCTTGATGACTCCTCCTACATTGGCAGGGTGCAGGGAGCCCTCTTGTCTGTCCTTGGAGTCAAGCGTGTGCCATAGTTGTCAATGCCCGAGATGCTGTAAATGGCCCATGAGCAAAGGGACAAACCAAGGAACTGATCACGTATCCTGAATGTTGCCACCCTGCTGAATCTCTTAGGTTGAGACTGACACCTCAGGCTCCTGAGACTTACACACAAAATGATTAAGCCAATGACAGAGGGCAAGGTCCCTGGAAGATGGGCCCTGGGTCTTACTCCCAGAGAGTCCTGCACACTCATCATGAATGCTCTGGACTAATGGGAGAGGAGAAGAGTGAGGATCTATAGCACAAACCTACAGAGGCATCCACTCTGGGGTCTATGAAATTCCAACTCTGGGGTCCTAGAGTTGCAGCAAGTAATGGTCTATTGCCCGATACCTCCATATAATCCATGGGGAAGTAGCTGCAGGAGCAGAAATATTGCAATTCTTTGGAGCCTACAAGATACAGAAGGTTGAAGTTGCATGTAGATTACAAAAGGTAAATCTGGGCCTACAGAGAATTCGCTCGTCTGGATCGCAAGCAGTGTGCTCTTACTCTGTGTAAGACTGGATTTTAACCTGCAATCAAGGTCAGGACTTCATCAGAATCATGACAAGCATGCCTCCAGCATAATCTTTGGAATATAGGGACACAATATACATTGAGTCTTAAGGAAAGCTGGCCTGCCTCCTCCCTCCCTTCCTCTCCCCTTTTCTTCTTGTGTTCCTCACTTCTGGGTCCAGGGATGCACCCAGGGTCTCACGCAGGCCAGGTAAGCAGCTGCCACTGAGCTGTACCCTTAGCCCCAAGACTTGTCTTCATCCTTCACATTCTATTTGTGGTGAGAAGCTGGGCTACAAACCATCCCTAGGTACATACAGGTTCCAGAGGAGTAGGAAGAAGAGTTGGGACAGGGTCCTCTGGGCCCTTCTGAGCAGTGTGCACAGCAGCTTGTCTCTGGCTCACCAACTGGCCCTGACTGGTGAGGTTTCCTGGATGAGAAGAATCTCTTCTTTCAGCTCAACCCCATCCCTATCCTCTTCTTTGCTACACACAGGCTTGGAGACCAGGCACCAGGAATGAACAAACACCTCTTCCTCCCTTCCCAGACCAGGGAGAAATGGCTGAAAGGTCTTTGACTCTGAGAACCTTTCTCCTTCTGGGAACTTGGGTGCCCAGGTGAGAGGGACAAGCAACCTGCCCTGCTTCGTGAAGAATGCTTGACAATCAATCATCTAACACTTTGCCCCATGGGCCAGGGAGGAAATGACAAAAGCAGGTTTCTGACTCACCTCCCACACAGCTGTGGCCCTGCCAGCACACCAGAGCCTAGAGATTCAGCACCCTGAGGGCTAGATCAGGGACTCTTCCCCTACTGACACCTAGATGTCAGGGTTCACAGGCTCAGCCTAGCTAGATAAGGGTGTGGCCTGAACTCCTTAATATATGTAATAAATAAATATGGAGGGAATACTCTAAAAGGGTAGGAATGAGTTTGTCCTCAGGAGTCTGGGATTTCCTCCCAAGGGCCAGGGCGAAGTTTCCTGTCTTCCCTACCTCCTGGGCCGATATCATCCTGGTGTGACTCCACTGCCCCTGCACACACAAGCTTCTCGTGTCACCCTTCAAATCAAGCTTCCCCCTGAGCCTGGGATGATCTGTCACCTCCTCTCCTGGTTTACTTGCTTAAACCCTAACAGCTACTACTACTATTATTATCGTTACTGATATTATTGACATCCTACATGATCCCTAGAGTCTGACATCTAGGAGTCCTCTTTGACCGCGCCTTCACCAGCACCCACTCTCTTGGTTGCATTGGATTTGACCACAGTCCTGTTGTTCTACCCTCTATTGTTCCAGAATCCCCTTTTCATGGGCTTCTTCTTCTCTGAGGAGAAAACCGAGCCAGCTGCCTCCATTTTCTCTCTCTGCATTATATTTTGAACCACACCTCAGCCTAGTTGGCTTCTACACTCGCTGCCTCTCATAGATTTGTGCTCTGTAGGGAATTTAGGAGAGGAAGCTGAGGAAAAGCATTTTAAATTGAATTTGAGACCTATTCAATTTCAGTGGCATCTGGTAGAGTTGGGTGGCTGGATGTGGAGCTCAGGATTGTGGTCTGCGCTGGGTATGTGTGACCTGCACTCACATAATTAGTTGTGAAGAAGGTCAGCTTGAAGTCAGTGAAACTCCAGAGGCCCAGGGATGTGCCAGAAGAACCACACTGAAGGGCAAGCGTGCTCAGATGCATGTGAGGAGGTTGCTGTGAGAAGTAGCTTGGGGTGGGGAGGAACGTGGAAGCCAGATGTGGCCCGTCCACACCGGGTAGAATGACCAGCATGGTGACACAGCTCCAAGACACCCAGCAAGATGCAAATGAGGGCTTCTTGGGAGATGACCAATAGTCAGCAAGGATAGAAGCCAACTAGGCTGAGGTGCAGTTCAAAATATAATGCAGAGAGAGAAAATAGAGGTAGCTGACTCGGTTTTCTCCTCAGAGAAGCCTGGCCAGGAGAGGAGGTGATCATCCCAGGCTCAGGGGGAAGCTTGATTTGAAGGGTGACACGAGAAGCTTGTGTGTGCAGGGGCAGTGGAGTCACACCAGGATGATATCGGCCCAGGAGGTAGGGAAGACAGGAAACTTGGCCCTGGGCCTTGGGAGGAAATCCCAGACTCCTGAGGACAAACTCATTCCTACACTTTTAGAGTATTCCCTCCATATTTATTTATTACATATATTAAGGAGTTCAGGCCACGCCCTTATCTAGCTGGGCTGAGCCTGTGAACCCTGACATTCAAGTGTCAGTAGGGGAAGAGTCCCTGATCTAGCCCTCAGGGTGCTGAATCTCTAGGCTCTGGTGTGCTGGCAGGGCCACAGCTGTGTGGGAGGTGAGTCAGAAACCTGCTTTTGTCATTTCCTCTCTGGGCCACAGGACAGTGTTGGGTTCAAATCCCGACAACACCACTTACTGGTCCTGCGAGGGTGCCATGTTGCTCAGCTTCTCAAAGTCTTGAGTTTTCTTGCCTAAAATTAAGATGATAGCATTAACATTGTACAATAATTCTCTGTGACCAGGTATGTAAACCGCATAGCCAAATTGCTTATACTTGCTTAAACCCTAATAGCTACCACCACTATTATTATTGTTACTGATATTATTGACATCCTACATGATCCCTAGAGTCTGACATCTAGGAGTCCTCTTTGACCGCGCCTTCACTAGCACCCACTCTCTTGGTTGCATTGGATTTGACCACAGTCCTGTTGTTCTACCCTCTATTGTTCCAGAATTCCCTTTTCATGGGCTTCTGCTCTCCCAGACTTCCAGTTCATTTTCCACAAAAGCGACAGAATCTTGCCAAGACACCAGCAGTGCCACATCACTTTGCTTCAATGGCTCCTCAAGGTCCACATGTAAAGTCTGAACTCATCCCTGAGTTTTGCAATCTGACTCTTGGTAGCTCCTGTGTCACCGAGCGGCTGCCCCTCACCTTGACCCCAAAGTATTGTCTTTTGCACACAACACTCTTCACAGCCTGGAAGCTGCCCCCCATCAGCATGGTGCTTCACCACCTTTGCCCTTTTGCCTCCTTTTCAGAGCCCAAATCCTTCTGCCCTATCCGCATGGAGCCCCGATAGGATGGTAAACCTGGACCCGGCACCACGTAAACACCACTATTACAGATGCACTATTTCGTAGTAATGTTAACTTATGCTTATATTTCTCCTCATAGAAGTGAAAATACTTAATCAACAGGTGTTTTCACCCAGAATTACTGAGAGATGGGGCTGCTGGAGGGTCGGATGGCCACTATCCACAGTACCAGTCACAGGGCCTGGCACTTGGGAGACTGGCAGCAAATATTTAAACGTTGGAGGCAGAGACAAGCTCATGAGAGAGAGGGCCATGACAGACTCAGTAGTGGCATGTGCCCCACCAGCACAGCCCCTGATCTGAGTGGGCCACTAGTCGCATGTGATTTTGGTACACAATGGGCACCAACTCTCAGGCCATAGGTTTCAGTGCAACAAAACCAGGAGTTTCTCCAGAGCAGGCTTCAGACATATTTTTCACACCTGCTCATCTCTGCCCCACAGCTCTCTGGCCCAGGGAGCATGTGGCAGCACAAAAGGAGCCTGCGTGACTACAGAGGCTTTCTCCTTGGCTGAATTTTCCACTCCTTTTTCAGCTTTCCCAGGACAAAGGAGAAGAAAGCAGAGCTGCTCTGGGGAGTAGAGAGCAGGGTGAAAGGGCTGGCAGACAACAAGCCCATTTGATTCCTCATAATTGGCCAACAAATGCAGACTAAACTCAGCCTATCTGAGAGCTGGCTTATGCCCAAGACTTCGCAAGGGAAAAATTTTTCCCCATTTGGTGGATGGTCTCATCTTACCTGCCATAACGTAAGTTGTGCTAAAGTATACCTTAAGCCTGAAATCAGCATAAAGTCACTTACTAGATTATTTATTTTAGAAATTGGTTCCAACTGAAGAGGAAAAATGAAGAGAAAGTGGGAATAGATGTTGAGGGAGAAAAGCACAGGTGATGAGGTATGAAAGCCTGTTGTGCTCATTAATGCCCTGCTTTAAAAATCAATGTCTTCCTAAGAGTTGGATCAATGTTTCTTATTGTAATTGCATTTGATGTGTGCAAGAAAGCTGGCCCCTTAAGTTTTGGAAAATTAAAGCAGCTCTTAAGCAAAGTTCTGACTGTAACCTGGGTTTCCTTAAAGCAAACACCCGCTGAAGTCTGAATTGCTAATGCTTCTGGACACATATTAATAATTCAGAGAGGAATTGAACTGAAAAAGGATTAGGCAGGAAGGGATAGGACACAGAATCTAACCTGTCATTGCCAAATGATAAGCACATCTGATCAAGAATCACAGAATTTGACCTCTGATCAGACTCCCTGCTCTGTATGGGGAGCAGCATTTCAGGTGGGACTTGCCGGGAAGGTCTGTCAGTCTGCACTAACTCCATCAGATAACAAGAAATAGCTGAAGCTCTGTCCCTCTAGAAACCATCTTATTCATATTTTTTGTGGTACCGAAGATTGAATCCAGGGTTGACTCACATATACCCCTAGTCTTCATTGTTTCTTTGAGACAAGGTCCCAGCTGAGCTTAAACTCCCAGAGGGAGGCAATAATCTGCACTGCAGGAGAAACTAGCCATAGAACCAAATGAAAGGATGGGTTTCATATCTAAGCAGAAGCTAACTGCTATCCAGGAAAGGAACAAAATAAATCATCTTTCTGAGAGATCAAGAGGAGCCCATGCTTTGTAAAAATAGGGAGTACAAGGACCTTTTACAACTGAACAAGGACAGCAGATTGTTGGGGCAGCAATCCTCAACGGCATCTCCCTTCTTCAGGGAGAACTGAAGAGATTTCAAGGATAACTCATACCAAAAGAAACTAGAGGCTTCTTCCCCTGTTTTCTCCTCAGGGAATGTGGTCCCAGGTCACCCAGGGCTGCTCCCTGAGGCATCTGGGACAGAAAGACATCTAGGCAAGGGAAGGGGTGGGGCTCCCAGGGCCGGCCTGGATGCCAGTGCACCCCGCCTGCTTTTGGACCACAGGCTTCTTTCACCAGATGACCTGCTGGGGCTGCCATATGGCCTGCCTGTGACATTCTGTTCAGGATAATGGGCTCTGGGCCTATGCCTGGTTCTGCTCTCAGGGCCAGAATGACAGAAGAAGTACACACTTGTTCTGATCCCACCAATGCAGCCACCCTGCAGCTGTCGCTTTCAGTGTCACCATGGTGCCTTTCTGGGCTTTCAAAGACAACAACTAAGACCCAGGCAAGGAACAACCCAGGTGGTGCTGTGAACATTCTTCCCATGGGATCATGGTGGAGAACAAGGAGATAAATGAAGGGACTTGGGTGCCAAGACTGGTGAAGTCAGCGTGCAACTCAGATGTCACAGCAGAGCTGGGTGATGTATGGTTTCCTCCTTGCCAACAATAGCAGGAATCCACTTGATTTTAAGGGCCTTGCATCTTCCCCTGGATGTTCTGAAAATCACCTTTCAGAGGCTCCTGGAAGACGCCACACTCTAAAACAGCTGTTGCAGTGTGCAGAAGGGTTAAAACTCTAAGAACCCAGAAAAAGAAAAGTGGTTTTTGTTTTGTTCTTCCTTTTTTTTTTTTAAAGAAAACTTTTAAAGGACAAGAATTCTTGGCGCAAGACCTTTGGTTTTCAGTTGCCAAAAAGGATGGCTTTTGTATCTATGTCTGTATTAGAAAATGGGCAACAGCCACTTGTCTGCAGTGGAACAGGACTAACTGTTCAGAAGAATCTCAAGCATGACCATGATCGTCCTGGTCAAACTACCTTTCATAAGGTAGTTCTGACTTGTTTTTAAAAATTCAGTATCTGGGTGAAGGAGACACAGGGTTCTGGACTAGTATTTCGACTGCCTGTGAATTCCTGATTATTTCAAAGTAAGTATTTTTTAAAAAATGGATTCTGCTCTATAGAGGGAAGTGAAGCCCATGGCAAGACAGGTTTAGCCTGGTAGTTCTCGACTAATTCTGAGGGGTGAGGGTCAGGCAGTCTTTCTGGCCAGCAGAGCTCTGGGCAGGCCCATGATTTTTCTGGGTCATGTGTCTGTAGATTGTGAGCTTTTGATAGGATTGAGTCCTCAGGGGCAAAACAAGATGTTAGACAAACCTGTGCAAGCCCTTAGAGTCTCAGTTGCTAGTTTTCAATAAAACTAGCTTCTTCTTAATAGTGAACAGAACACAAGAGCATGTGAGCAAAGCTTAGTTCTTCCCTCAATGAGACACAAAGCACATGGGCCCTGGGGCTTTACGGCAGAGGCAGGAATACCAGCCATGCCACGAAGTGGCTATTGGTTCCCGGATGAACCAGTTAACCTCTGTCTTGGTCACCTTCTGATCAGTGGAATACAGTGCCGAACACCAACAATTTAAAGGTGAAGAGGTCTGCACTGGCTCACAGTTTGTAGAGGTTTCTGTCCATGCTCAGCTGGCTCCAAGGCAAGGTGGCCCAGCTGAGGAACAGAATCCTGTGGTACAGGGGCTGGAAAGCAAGAGGTTGAATGAGAAGAAGGTGAGGAGGGAGATGCATCTTCCATGCCACACCGACAGCACTCTGCTTCTAACCTGACTGGTCTCTTGGAGGCAGGTCAGCTACACTCCCTATAATCCAAGTATTTCTCAAAAGTCCCAACTCTGAGCTCATGAGAATTTGGTGGGGACATCAAATTATAAATCATAACATTCTACCTATACCCCTCAAAGACTTAGATGCATCTCTGTATGGAAAATGCATTCAGTCCATCTCTGAGAGTTGCCTAAGTTCTAACAGATTCAGCACTGCTGAGAAGTTCAAGTTCAAAGTCTCCTCTGAGATGTAAGGCAAACTCTTAGCTGACAGCACTGTAAACATCATAAGGAAGTCAAACACTGCCAACATACAGTGGAAAGAATCAACAGTCCTCTTACAAAAAGAAGGAAGAAGAGACAGAAATCAGTGTGGTCAAAACAAGAGCAAAACTCAGCAGGGCAAACACTGAATCTTATGTCTTCATCTCCAGCACCCTGGCAAAGTATGGCAAGATATGGACCCTAAAGGGTCAACCCCCGCACAGCGCTGTCAGTAGTCACAGTTCCCACGGCCTCCCCCAGACACTCTATGTTCCTGGCTTCTCAGATTTTCTGGGGTTTCTGCTGCATTTCTGGCTTCACTCTTAAAGCCTCCTGCACTGCCTTCCCAGGGGCATAATGCCTGGCTTCCCAGGAATTCTTCCATGGGAGAATTCCATGGAAGCCTCCATGACATCACCACTCACGTATTCTTTGTGGTGATAAGCCATCTCACTTGTATCATGGCTGCAGAGGCCGCTGAGTGCTCAGATTGCTGAGTGCTACAGACCACTCCCTGGGAAACAAACTCCCTAGGTGGTACAGTTTTGGAGCACAGAGCCATGGAGCCCTCTTCTCAAAGCAGTCCTTCATTTTTGTAATTTGAGCCCAAGAAAGGTGGGGCCTCGCTCTTTCTCCATGTGCCCTCAAAACACTCTCCCATTACTCTGATTCAAGTTGCTTGGCTTCTTTTTAATGATAACCTTTTCAGCAACAAACCTCTCCTCTGATCCTTCTTTGTGTTTTCTCTTTGAGCTTTTGACTTTTAACATGGGCTTTTTCCTCCTTATTTTCAGTACAAAACTGGCTAAAAGTCCCTAACAGGATGCATGCCACAGCCCTAACATTGGGCTACCCTGAAGTTTCCTTTACTATATTCATTTGCCTGCTGTCATTAATCTCTGTGTCCAGGAAATCCCCAGGATATGGAAAAAAATGTTCTTTATCATGCATATTTCTATCAGCACTCTGGTCTTTTGAGTGCTGGACACAATCTCCCATGAAACTTACGTTACAGCACTCTAGGACTGTTTTTCTACCTGGGTTCTCCAAACCTTTCCTAATTCTTCTCCCAGTATAGTTCCAAAGACTCCTAAGCCTCACAGCAGTGATGCTACTCTTGGTACTAATCAAGAGTATGGGATGTAGGACCTGACGTAAAGGAGAAAGCATTTATTTTGGCTCACAGTTTGTAAAGGCTTCAGGCCATAGGTGGTGGCTCTAGGGTAGGGAGGCATGGTGGACAGCATGGCAATAGAGAGGATGGTTGTGGCATGGTGTACATAAAGGGGGGAGAGAAGAGAGGGGACATGAGAAGAGAGGAGAGGAGAGGAAAGGAGAGGAGAGGAGAGGGGAGGGGAGGGGAGGAGAGGAGAGGAGAGGAGAGGAGGAGCGTGCTCTTCCAGGTCACGCCCAGTGACCTGCCTCTTCCCATTAGACCTTGCCACCTCCTAACTGTGAGTCACTATAGTCTAATCACCTTGCAAAAGCCCTACATCTGAGCTCATGAGGCTTGGGGGCTGAGGGGTACTTCCAAATATAAACCATAGCAACCACTTTGTACCTTCATTACCCTGTAAATTGAGGATAATATGCACAGCTGCCTTCCAGAATTGCTGAGAACTGAATGAATTCTGTATAGAACTAATCCAGCTTGCAGCCCATGGGAAGCTCAATAACTGTTAGCAAGCAGGGTGAGTATCAGGAAGCCCATGCAAGGATACAGCATATGATTCTGAGGCTGGGGACAATAATGCTTCAAACATTATAGCACCCTCTCTACATCTGTTTTGTCTTCCCCTCATGGATCACCTTAAGGGATATTAATCTGCCCCTGGTATCAAACATACCAGGAGATAATAAAAAAAAAAAAATAAAGAAATTCAGATTCTACTCTTGACTCAGCTCTAAAGAGCCGGGGGGCCACAAGAAAGTCAGCTCTCCTCTGCCCTCATTTCTTTCCTCATTTATACGGTTAGAGGTTGAGTCAGAAGAGCAGGTAATCTCTAGGGACCTTTCGAAGACCTGAGAATGGTGCTGGGCTTGGGGAAGGCTCTTAACTCAAAGTGAAATGCTTCCCAATTCACACCTCTAAACATCTTGCACAGTATCAGTGTTACCTAGGATACAAAGTGCATGGGTTCTCCTTGAACCCTGAGACAGGAGCACTGTGCAATCACTGCCTCTGATGTGGGAGGCCAAACCGCCAATGACTGGCAGTGCAAGCTGAGTCTCCACCGGCTCTTGAGGATGTGGATGTGTCAGTGATGGCACCCCAGATGGGAGAGCAGAGGGTACATTTGTTCCCTCAGGGCCATGTGGCCTTGGAAATACTGCCTTAGGTGCCATCTCCAGCTTCTCTGCACCCAGGGAAGGGGCCCTGCAGGCTCTTTTGAAGCACCACTTGATTCTTAAATGTATGATGCATGCACACCCAAGACCTCCACTTCCTTTCTCAGCCACTCCCTGCATCCTTGGCTGCATAGCATAGCTGATGGAGGCAGCCCATAAACCTCCCGTGTGCCTGGGGGCGGGGATCAGGAGCCCCAGC
Organism: Ctenomys sociabilis; assembly: GCA_004027165.1. NCBI lineage: Eukaryota > Metazoa > Chordata > Mammalia > Rodentia > Ctenomyidae > Ctenomys > Ctenomys sociabilis. The sequence continues at coordinate 42,673 of PVKA01008419.1, forward strand.
TCTCCGCCATGTGCAGCCTAGACAGAGATTAGGGAAAGAGCTTTTTTTACTTCCATAGCACTGTACGCTTTTCAAAGCAAATATGTCTTATCTAGACTTGTCCTTAGAGCTGCCCCTACAGGATTAAGAGACAAATTATCTCCACTGACCTTCATATTAGCTTCATGAGGACAGAAACAGTGGCTGTTCTGTGCCCTGCTTTATCTTCATAACCCAACATTGGCACAGTACCGGGGTCTACTTTGGAAATGTTTGGTGAATTCATGAAGCAGTCTACATCTTACAGATGAGGAGCTGAAGAGCTACTCGAGGTCATACAGAAGATAACAGGCCTCTCATCATCCTCCAAATCCAGAGCTCTTTTTAGCATATCAACAGTTAATCCCAAGAGGCTCCAAATGGATTTGTGGAGAAAAAAAAATAAAATCTGGGCTCCAGAATGACATTCAGCAGTGGTTTTGAAATTAGAGGGCCCGGGAGGGACCACGGAAGAGCCACACAGGATGACTTTCCTAGTGCTCAGCATTCTGGGGGCGCAAGGAGTTCGTCACGCAGGTGCACTAAACATGGACCAAATGTGGCTTCTCCCGCTTTGCTTTTCCTGTCCTTTCATCTTCCTTTTCACAGCTAATCCCTAATGGGAAATCATCCTTCACAAGGATTTTTTCCTTTCTCCCTCTCCTACTACCTCTGAGGCTGCACTTTTATTGTGACACACAACACACAGTATTCAAGTCTGTTGAAAGAACTGCCATGAGGAATCCTGTCTCCCGTCAAGGAAAGAAAAAGATAAAAAAAATCTCCACAAAGCACCTTTCCTGTGGATGGGAAGTTGACACTTACGGGTCACCCACGGTTACCAGCTACGAACACAGAGCCCCCGACATTACCAGCCATGTGGAGACGTGCTTCCACTTTGCTGATTCCACACTGGCTAGGAGGGACATACAAGGATTTGCTGCTCCCACGGGAGACCTGGCTCATGTCCTACTGTGACCCCCAGGACCCTGCATCAGGTCTCCAAAGTTTATTCTAGTCACAGGAAGGGTCTAAGTAGGGAGGAGTCTCAGAGGAGAGTGTTGCCATGGCCAGGCAAACAGGCTGAACAGTGGTAAAAACACTGAGAAAAATGAGCCCTGGTACCATTGACAGAGAAGTACGGATGGCAGTTCCTTCCCCTCACACTTTTCTGTGAGTGTTTAGTTCTATGTAGACCCAACAAGCAGAGGCTTAGTCCAGGGCCCTGGTTTGAGGCCTACCAACCACAGCTGCCTGGTCCTCCACTCTCTGCAATGCAGACTGCACGCCCCCTGCTTCCAGTCTGCACTCAGAGCCAAGCTGTCCTAAAGAGAAGACAGAGTTAGCAACCTGCACAAGCAGGTGCCTCCTGCATGCACCAGCCTCTGCAGCCCTGCCTGCCTAGCTCACCTGCTCTGAGGTGAGAGAAAGAAGCATCTCATTTCTGCAGACTCTCTGCCATGCTTTTTATTAAAGGATGAGTGAGAAAATGTGAGTAAAAATACTCCAAGAATTGTAAAGGTGCTATCGAAGTGTAAAGAAGGAGCATTATTATTATCAGTTCTTTATTTAGTTGCAGGTCGCACCAGCTCAGGAGACTGACACTGCGCATGCCTGGGCTCTGTGAACAGGAAGGGTCCTATTTTCGTGGTGGCAGTGTCTCTGTGAGCTGCCAGCCCACGGGGACTCCCTGCCCTTTGCTCCTGCTGTTCCTTGGGCCTGGATGTTGCTCTCTGGCTGGCCGCCTCCTCACCACCCTGGAGGCCCCAACGCCAGCTCCACACCTTTTCCTCTGCTTCCCCAGCTGCTTTCCTTCCCTGTACTTCTGCAGTGGATTTGCCATGGTGGGGAGCACCCTCCCTCAGCCACTGGACTTCCTGTTTAGCTGTGGGCCCCCGGAAGGCTCTGCAGGCCACTTACAAGGCAGAGTTTCATTCGTGGGTCAGCACTGAAACGTGTTTTCTGCCTGCTCTACTGACAGAGGGAAATATGGCCACAGCATTTTCTTTTGCTTTCTCGTGGTGCATCTGAGTTGTGTGCAAAAGGCGGACGTTAGAGACTGGAAATGTAGAGACAGTCACCATCACTAGAAGCAGGGCCAACTGACAACAGAGTACCACGCTGTGCCAAGCACCCACCGGGACACTGGCCCAATTTTCCCAAATTTACAGACCAGGAAGTGAAGAGGTACTCTGCCTTCATGGCTAATGTCTGAAGTCCTAGCAGACCACAGAAAGCTACTTCAGAAGAAGGGAGAAAGGGACATTTATAATTTATTAAGATACTATTCTCATTTTAACTTGATTTGTATCACTGTTATCTTAGATATGTTCAACATTCTTTCCGTTGCATGCCTTTGGATCTAACTGTAACAGGTAAGTGTATCCAAAAAATAAATAAAGAGCAATCTATAAAAACATAGCAAAAGAAGACTCCTGCAGGACACAAGCCAAGAGCCTGTCTCCCTAAGTCCTAGGAGTGGCTCTTCTGCTTCCTCTTCCTCTTCCTGGAAATCGAGGGTGAGCTGTGGTCAGGGGCCTCTCCCCTGCCTTTGAGGTCCCCACATTGAAGCCCTGAAATTGTTTCCAGGGGTGGTGGGGCCCTTGTGCAAGGTTCAGACACACGTTGCCCTGTGGGCCACCAGTTCAGATGCTCGTGCTTGAAGGCAAATTAAGAATCAAAAGCTCAGTTGGCTTCCTCCAGCTACAAGCAGGATGAAACGCAGGAATCCCTTGAAAGGAGTCCCTGGATGGTGGTTCTCCCTGGATGGTGGCTGGTGTTCTCTGCCACTCCTAAGAGGAAAGACTTCCTATTACTCAGTGAGGAAACAGGCTTTAATTTAAAAATATTTTGGCTCTACCTCCCATGAGCTATGTGACCTTAGAGAGACGTTTTACTTTGCATCTGTTAAAAGCAGAAAATAAGCAGGCCTGCCTTAAACAGTTGAAGACTACAAACATGGTACATGGAAAGCCTTTAAAACTGTGCAAACAGATACAAGCATTAGCAATTATTACGGCGAGTGCCACCAGATTAGTCCCATCAGTACACTTCCTCTCGGTCTTGTCTCCTCTCTGGTGATGCTCTTGCTTTTCCTGAAGACCACCTCTGAAGATTTCAGTGTCTTCTGCATTCTAAATTCTCTCTCATACAGTCTTCAGGGGACTGGATAAAGAAACTACAGTTCAAATAATTTCTTTCGTTCCTGGAACCAGCAATAGAAACACCTAAATCCACCACTCAGCAGTCAGGTGAGATGCTCACAAACACAGCTGCCAGCACGGTTGAAGTTCAGCATTTTGCCAGCACAATGTACCAAATATACTTCATGTCATTATTCTCAAAATGCATCAGACACTCAGGCCCACCTTTAACAGCTTTGAAAAAGACAGTGACACAGAGGATTCAGAGATTTAAGCCCTGGCTTCTTGGGGTTGGCTGGGCGAGGTACAGTGTGGAAATCACTGCTGGGTTTCTCACAGGGCACAAACCAGTCACAAAGATGCTGAGATCTCGGAGATTCCTAGTTATGGAAATGGGGGTTAGGTCACTTGAGAACCTGCCTCTAATGTACTCTGGGAAACAGATTCTGGAGCTCCAATATCTAAGGGCTGGAAATACGGTATGGTGGTTCAACAACATGATCTTCATATGCTTTTATTGTTTCCATTTCAAAGTGGGTGCATGCACTCTCCTTATGCATTGGGCTAGCCGAACGTGGTGGAAGGGCCAGGACTCCATTGATGGGCAGCTGGCGCTTCCTTTTTCTCCCAGCATTTGAGGCTGGAATATGGCAGGAAGCCCACAGAAGGAGACAAGAAGGGGACCCTCCACCCTCAGCTGAATCACCCTGGTTAGAGTCTCTCTGCTCAGTTCTGCCCAAACTGCAGACTCATGAGCTAAATAAATGCTTGCGGTTGTTTTAAGCACTAGGTTTCAGAATGGTTTCCTATGCGGCTACATAAGTGACAGGCTCCGTGCTTTGGGAGAGAAACCTTTCCTAGATCCTTTCTGTTTATCTCTATCCTGCAACATGGCCTCCTTTGCTTCCTCTCAAAGTTCAGCTGGAGACTGAAATTAGCTGTCAGAGTTGCCTGTGCCATACAGAGAGACATAGAACCTTTGGCCAGAGCATGAGTGTGACAATTCCCCAGCAACAGCCTCCGGATCAACCCTCTACGTGTCAAGCACTGGAAAACCTGGCCCTTAACTGTCTGGTGTGTGTTTCTTAAAAAAATCAGCCTTCTCATTAGCAATCACAGAGATGGAAATTAATTCAAGGAGGTATTATTATTTTACACTGGTGCAATTCACTTTTTTCTAGGCTAATAATACTGAAGAAATTGGGTGAAATCAATCCAATCGCACATGACAAGGTAAATTAGGACAGCAGTTGCAGAAAACACTTGGGTGGCATGTAACACATGACCCCCACACTAACACCACCAACCTCTAACTCAGTTCTACCACTCACGCTTTATCTTGAGCAAATAGTCTAAGGTAAGAAGAAGAAAGTAATCAAATGATAGGAATATGAATATTTATGATGGAAACAGTATAGATTGTTTAAATTTCTAAATCTGGAGTAGTTATAATAAAAGTATATTACAGGAGCCTCCAAGAATATTATGCAGCCATTAAAATAATAAGAAAGAGCAGTAATCTTTAGCTTGTAATATTGAGTGGGGAAAATGGGAATATACAATTGGATGTTTTCTGACTACAGCTTTGTAAAAACAGAGGTACATATAGAAAGACACTAGAAAGAAAGATTAAAAATAAAATAAGTCAGTTTGGGCTTTTTTCCTCACTGAAAACCAGTATTTATAATTTTGTCAACACTCACAAAAGAGAAGTAAGAGACAACGCAATCAGTCTATCAATTGATCTTCAATCAATCAAGTCATCTGTGCAAATAAGCTGAGCATTTTTTTTTTTTTTGCAGAAGGACAATTGTTGTTCAACTGTTGAATAAGCCTATTCTTGACAGTTGAAGCCTATGAGAAAATTTTCTGGAAACATGTAAGTCATTCTAGATGGCAACTCCTTAGGTAAGGAGTCATTTATGCTATAAATGTGTATTGAGAACGAAGTAATCCAGAGACTGCAATTCAGTCAGCAGCTGGCCTTGACCAGCTCCCATTTGCACCTCCTAAACTTCTAAACACAAAGTGCTAAAATTAACCCAGCAACAACAGCTTCTATTTTTAGAGTGAACTTTAATCCGATTTTCACAAAGGTCCATGCCAATTTAAAATCATGGCTTTTTTTTTTTTTTTTCCTGGGCAAGCAATACTGGGATGTCTTTTGCATTAATAATTAAGAATTATAGTCACACTGGAGAGAGAAATCCTGGCTTAGGCTTCTCAGTGGCCAAAACTATACCAGCGACAACAAATGGAGAATGGATTGCACTGGTGCAGTTGGATGTTTAGAGCTGAAATCATTTGTATCCGAGTTGTGTACCGGCATTAAGATTGCCTTTCTCTACTCTAAAATCACACACACACACACACACACACACACACAAAATGGAGAATAGAAACCAGGCTTATTCGAGTCCCAACTTCTTCTGGAAGTCATGTGAGTGCAGTGATAGGAAGTAAGGACACTTTCCAGGCCACATGTCCTTGTTGTCCCCCCAATCCATGGCACTACGTCCTGGGGATGTATGAGCAGTATGAAGCAAACATCTACTTGCACACACAGCACAACATTAAATGTGTGTTTTCATAAACTAATTGACACAGGTGAATTATTTCCATTTTGCTTTAAAGATAAATGGCAGCTGGGACACTGAATTTGTTTCAGACTTTGGTCATGCAGAGCCATTCTTTTTAGTCACAAAGTAAATCTGAGGGCAGGTAAGGGTGCTTCTGTGTTTGGTGGTGCAGCAGCCCATCAGACTTCAACCACCTCAGAGGTCCTCTCCACCCAGCCGGCCCAGCGCTAACACACAGGGAAACACATCACTCAGGTGACCACCAGGGCTTCAGAAATATCTCGGGAGCTGAAATGTCAACTCCCACTTGGTCCCAACACTCCTAGGCCAAGCATCCAACTGCTCCAGAGTAAAAAAAAAAAAAAAAGAAAAACCCCGCTCTCAAGCTGTTCTCCATCCACATAAAACTAAAGAAGGTTCAAGTCTGAATAAATAAAGAAACAAAGTCCCCAAATCGGAGTGCTTTTAGAAGACCCATGACGTGATACTATGGAGCTCTTGAAAGAAGAAAAAAATTACCATTTTTTGCTCTCTTTCCTCTCCACTTAAATTACTTGAGTTGTTTAAAAGAATCTGCATTAACACCTCTTGATCAGTGTCAAAGTAAAAATTGCTTAATAGTGAAGTGATGAAATTTGAAGCAGTAAGCGCCATAGCTTTGATCTTAATTGGCTCCTGGTACTGTGAGTTAAGTTGGAGTTGTTTGTGGCTGTTAGTATTCCTGAAAGGGTTCCATCACTTCTTTGCTAGATAGGACCAATGTGCACTTGTGAGCCGAGAGGCTGTTTTGATGATGTGTGCGTTGAGGTAGGTGATTAGAGACCCCCAAGCACTGCATTCTCGTATGATCTAAGGTTTGCTCAAGTAAAAAGTGGTTGTTGGCAGAACTGAAAGTATATCTCCAAAGAATTGTGGAATTTCAGTTAATCCAGAGTGCTTTTTCCTTCTTTGAACTGTCTTTTTATTATTACAATTTTCTGAAGACTTCAATTGGGTAAGAAAAGGTGTGTAATTGATGCCCATCACTGTCATGAAGCTGATATGAATCACAACACAGAATTTGCAACAGTGCTTGTGGAGTTCAGCTAGGATGATCGAGAAGGGAGATCTCAATTCTCACACTGAGTGACACACAGGCCAGTCGTGGGCTTCGCTACCCTGGAGACTGGGTCTTTGGAGAATAAGATGACGGCTGGCTGTATCTGAACATTAGCACTGAGGTGGATGAACCCAGGAACGCACCACTGCTGGCCTCCACAGTGTGAGGTCTGCTGATTGCCTCTGTCTACACCACAGACCTGGCCAAGTAGCCAAATGTTTTGATTATGACTCCATAATGCAAGAGTACTCAGGTTAAAAATCAGATGATTGTCATGGATGGCAATACTTGTATACTGGAGTTTTAGAGTCTTGGATATAGATTGTGTGTATGTGTGTGTGTGTGTGTGTGTGTGTTTGTGGTAAAAGTACAAGAGTAAGTTAAGTCTCTTGTGGGAAATTAGCATAAAATCTATAGAAAGGAGAAGACAGATCCAATTGAAATGAACAGAAAAATGCCAGCATTCAATCAATCTGACTTTACATAGTAAATTTATCAAGCAGCATGCAAGCCCAGGCTAGGACTTGAAGACTCTGGCTATGCAGCTCAACTTCTTCAAAGGGTCCAACACTGACTTCTTTATCTTTAGTTCCCATAATCCTCACATGACAATTCCTATCTGAGAACACAGGGTCACCACAGTCAGAATACAAAGCCTGGGTTGATATCACTACACTTGTGAGATGAACCACTGGGACCCCAGGGACCACATCTGTTCTGCCTTAGTTTTCATTGAGAAAAACAAGGCCCAAGGAAATTAGGGGGCTGCTAGGCTATGCAGTAGCCTGGGAGTGGCTCGGTCCATCTCCTGTCCTTCATAGGTCAATGCTGAATACTGAACAAAAGCCTTTGCTGAGGAAGAACCCTTAGGACCAACTGGCCATGTGATTCTCAGCCTCCTCGGTCCATCAGTGTTAGGCAAACCAAGATGGCGACAGCAAAGCCTTTTTGTTCAAGGGTGTCCTCCTGAGAGAGGGTTCTGGCCTATAGCCCAGGCCAGCCTTGAACTCACCATCGTACTGGCTCAGCTTTTCGAGGGTGAAGATGGCAAGGGCACACAGGCAATGCATTTGTGCCAGGGTCCTCGTTTCACTGTGCAGGCTACATGCCCATGGGCCCAGCCTAGCTTTTAGTTATTCACTTTGATTCTTTTACTTAGATTTATTTTATTTATTCATTCATTCATTCATTCATTCATTCATTCATTCATTCATTCATTTATGTATTTATTTATGTATGTATTTATTTATTTATTTATTTATTTATTTATTTATTTATTTATTTAGTGGAACCAGGGATTGAACTCAGGCCCTTGTCCTTGACAGGCAAGTGCTTATTCTACTGAGCCATCTCCCTGGCCCCTCTTTTACTTAGATTTAGCCACTGCACTTTGATTTGTTTAAGCTAAAAGGGAAGAGAAAGGTTTTTTGCACATAAAAAGGCTTAAAAACTGGGCCGGGAGATGCCTGACAAGCACAAGGGCCTGAGTTCAATTCCCAGTACCCAATTCCCAGTCCCACAAAAAAAAAAAAAAAAAAGGCTTGAAAACTATTGCATAGATAGAGGAAAGAGTGAATGAGTGAAATAACGAAGCATCCAGAAGCATCTAGGAAGTCCCTACTAAGACTTAGGCCCACAAACAAGGGGCTCACTGTTCCAGATGTCACATTCACCTGGAAACTTTTCACAGCCTAATAAACCTCCAGCCACACCACAAGCTCTTTGCCAGAGCCACACCCATTGTGCAGCCACGTGTGTGTGGACACATGGTTGTGGTCTGATGTGTTAAGAAATGCCAAGTTCTAAGGGCCGAGGAGATGGCTCAGTGGAATAAGTGCTTCCCTGGCAAGCACAAGGGTCTGAGTTCAATTCTTGGTTCCACAAAAAAAAAAAAAAAGAATGAATGAATGAATGAACCTTTTGTAGAAAGAAAAAATCATGTGTGTGTTTAGACAGCACAGTTGGGATAGATAACGCTGTGCTTCTACATAATTCTATGATAGGCAAGATCTGCACTAATGGTGGTTGGACAGGATATTATGTCGGCTTTTAGTGCTATGGTCATCCACTAGGTAAATAATTATTGAATTTTTTATATAATTCAGCTATAAAAAAAGATAAGTAAGCAACTACACTCTTAATTCACTGATAAGAGATATCTGCTAAAATAATACCTGTAAATATAATATCATGTATGCGCCTTGTACAATACCAAAACGTTATGAAAACAGTTTGCAATGTATTAATTCATCGACTCTGTATGGTTAAGGTGTTTTGAAACTGTCTGATTGACATTTGTATTTTAATAAAATAAAAATAAATGGAAGAAAAAATGTTTTAAAGAAAGTAAAAAAAAAAAAAATGCCAAGTTCTGACCAAAATGATTCTTGACTTTTTTTCTGACTGTTCATGTGTTTTAAAGTGGCCACCCAAATATAATTTTTGGAGCCAAGCCAGTTCAAAATCTATAAGCCTTTCCTCTATGAGTATTTCATATACTGCCTGCCAGATGTCCTTGATTTGAAATTCATAATAGTGGTAGCAAAGCAACTTCAAATTTACTGAGTTTTACTATCAGAGAGGCAGTGATGGAATTAGAGTTTGAACTCAGCACTGTCTGGACTGTGGGGAGTACATGTGGGGAAGGAGCACCAGGCGGGTGGAGCCAAGGTGCAAGGTTTTTACTTGACAAAACCTGCATGAAGTTCCACTGTGGCGAACACAAATGCCACTCTAAAACACTCAGAGTAGAACTTCCAGGTATTGAAAACCTAGGCAGTTAATTTTTATAGCCTGATACAAAGGCGGATGAGCGGCACACAGCGCTAAAGGAGGGGTGCTCTTGTTCGTATTTTATGGCGCCTGAGGCCTGCAGAGAGGGAGGAGGGAAGGGAGACCTAGCCAGGTTGGGCTGCGGCACCCAGGAAAATGAAAGAATGGTAATTTCCTCAGTAGATACATTATTTATCACACATAATAGAAACAGTGTAACTTTAACCTTAGGGTTACACAGATTAAAAAATTTTTTAAAGTAGGAACCACAAGGAAACGTGAATTTATGATCACACAATGTCTTACAGCACTGGAGAGAATCCAGTTACCAGTTCTGCCTCTACCTCTCCGGAGATAAAAGTACCTCCCAAGTATGGCTTATATTTACTGTGGTGCCTTTAAGTGTTAACTCAGCAGTAGTATCTTATTTTCCTTTAAAATAAGCTGCATCCATGTTATATATATGTGTGTATATATTATATATATGAAAAGTACATTATATATATATATACATATATATATATATATATATATATATATATATTCATTTTATGTATTTGATACAGGATCTTACTATGTAGCTCAGACTCATAGCAATCCAGCCTCTGTTGCTGGCTCAGGGCCCCTCAGGTCAGGTGAGGCTAGCACAGCATGCAAGACTAGGGATCAAACCCTAGTCCCTGAGTTTGCCAAAGCAGGCGCTTAGCCCGCTAAGCTATCTCACTGGCCCTGTTTAGTAATATTGTTGTACTGTTTCCCTTTTTAATTGCTGAACTGAAGGCAAATCCTGTTCCAGGAACTAAACTTTCAACCAGTAGCAGAAAAATGTTTCGAATGACATATTAAGATTTTAGGGCTGAGGACGCCCATATACATGTTTGTGTAGGGTATACTGTGTACACACCATATGCCTGTACCTATCAATGCACAAATAGAAGGGCTTTCTAGCCCAGGCTGATTTTGCTCCCATATTCAACGTTAAGCCAATCTTTCAATCCAGGTCAATAGTGGTAGTCTCTGACCCCATCCAAGGCTGCTTTAGGAGACATAACAGTCTCCACGGAGACCAAAGGCAAGTCTGTCCCTAGGAAAGGTTCTCTGGAGCTATTGAGTTCTTACTGGGAATATAACACTTTTATCAGGAATAAGCAAAACATTGATAAGGAAAAGGCCAACAAGCTAAAGATGGTAGAAGAGACCATGGAAAGCTCAGAGTCTTTGGTGACTTTGTTGATCCAAAGAATTAACCTTGAGGCCACCCCATCTTATGATTTCTTATTATGTGCCTTTTGTTTTTTTGCAGAACTGGGGTTGAAACTCAGGCCCTTGGGCTTGCCAGAGAAACTCTTATTCTACTGAGCTATCTTCCCGGCCCTTATTATATGCCTTTAAAAGATCCTAATTTGTTAAACATTTCTGGATTAGGTGCTCTGTTATTTGCAGTTTCAGATGTTCTAATGATGAGAAATCCCAAAGCTGAGCAACTTAAGAGTTCTGAGAATGGAAAAGGCAAGTTTTCATGCACCATCTCGATTTGATTTCACAACTCTTTAAGAATATTTTCCTCAGGGACAGGGGGAATGGCTCAGTGAGAATAAGTGCTTCCCTGGCAAGTGCCAGGACCTGAGTTTAATCCCTGGTTCCACCAAAAAAAAAAAAGAATATTTTCTTCATATTATAGAAAAGGAAGTAAGGGTTCAGAAAACTAACGAAGCACCCATTTTTCAGTCTAAAAAGCAGACAGGACAGAATGCCAACCTAGGTCTTTCTTCAAAGGCTAGCATTTAAAACCTTGATGTGGGGCCGGGGAGATAGCTTGGTGGTCTGAGCACCTGCCTGCCAAGCATAAGCAGGGTTCAAGCCCCAGCACCATATGCCATGCCAGCCCCCGAATCTGGGCATAGTGGTGCATGCCTGTAAAACCAGCACTGGGGAGGCTGAGACAGGAGGATCACTACAAGTGTAAACTGAGTAGCAAGTCCTGTTATCAAAAATAAATAAATATGAAAAAATAAAACCTCCATATGGGTGTGTGGGCCTGTGTGTTGCATTCCATGTTTATGCTTCTACTCACCATAGCTATCAAAGGTGGCATCTATTCAGTGAGCGTTTATCCCGTGTTTGGGTCTCTAATATACCACTGAAGGTATTGGGAATATTTCATGAAATAAATCAACTGGCAGGAACTATCTGTGTTGGAAGTTACCTGATTGCTCAGGAAATGCAAGTTCTCTAGTCCTTTCTCTAGTGGAGACTACAGAGCGCATCTGAATTGCAAGGAAGACATGGGACTTAGGACAGTTAAGTGTCTAAACAAGATGCTCCGGACCGTCTCTGCCACAGATTTCTTATGTCCTGGTTTAAATTACATGTGGTCAGCTGCAATCGGAGAACATTAACTGGAAAACTGCAAACATTTAAATAATTTGTAAAGCTTCATCCGAACTTTGTCCATCCTGCTCCATCTTCCAATGCCACATAAGAGGGAAAGCCTCACTCTGTCCAGGGCATCCTGGACATGCAGAAGACATGTTGCGCTATTATGGTGCCCGTGGTGAAGAAAACTCTTATTTCACTCAACAGTGTGTCCAAGAACAGGCACGGGGATGCTGACAGTCACAACACAAGGGAGACGCCATGAAGTGCCACCTTTCAGGAAAGTGGCAAAAACACACATGGGGTTTTCGAGATAGAAAACTGACATCCCCATAACATTTATTAATGCACATGGTCATAATGGTTTTATTATTGTCATTAATGTCTTACTGTTCCTGATCTGCAAATTAACCATCATAGATTTGCATGAATGAATAAAAGTGTAGTGTTTATAGAGTTTGGATACAATTTAGGGGTTCAGGCACCATTGCAGGTTTTGAAATGAATAAGGGTAACCGCTGTATTCAGTAAAAGATAGCAAATTCATTTTGTAGGGGCTTCCATGCATCCTCTGCTTTTATGGTTTTGCTACTCAAAATACATTCTTTTTCTCCCTGAGCCTGAGTCCAAGTCTCTGAGTGTCTGAAATACAGCAGCAACAGCACAACAGGTAAGTCAGGTTTGGCGCTGCATTCTGAAATGCACCCATCCTGCCTGTCATGTGCATGTAAAGGGATGGGGCTCCTCTTCAGGGACACCCGGAAATCACACAGCTATTGCGCAATGGTATTACATCCATCCATGAGAGCAGAAGGAGGAGCAATTACTGCTCACTGAAAATATTCTCTATGCATTTCTAAAAACTCTATCAGCAGCAGCGAAGTGCAAGTGATCCCGAAGGAAAAGGGTGAAATGTTGTAAAATGTAAACAGCAATCAAACAGTTTGAGAAGTTAGGCTCTCTGTGTGTCCGTCTCTTTATACAGACAGCTCTAGCTACATTCAGGCAGGGAATTCATGGTTTTTGAAACTTCCATTATCTTTGGTTTTACCATCCAAGAAGTACAAATATGTGGGTAAACATAGCATTAGACAGTGCTATTATGAAAGGCTTAGTGTCACTCAGTCTTTGCTGCCTGTCCCCAACTCTCTTTATGTCCAGGAGTCAACATGGGCCAGAGAGGTCTGCCCCCCCGCCCCCCACAGCCACCTGCATGGCTAAAAGCCAAGAAAGGCGAAACTTCTAGACTCCTGGCTCTGTGCTCCCACTTCAAATCGTTGGCAGCCCTTTCACAGATGTGTGTACATTGTGAACTTCAAAATGACATGCAATCTCAAGTATTAGATAAGTGCCTGGCAGAGAGAGGAGGGAGGGACGCAGATGAGGATGCTCTGGTAACTCTCTGCTCTTGTCAGAAGCTCCACTTTAAGGATGGCTCTCTGGGGACCCTGAGCTGGACACAGTCCTGACCATCAATGAGTGGGTGGGGTGCCCCGTCTTACTTGAGGGCCCCATTCAACTGGCCATATGTCAGTATCAGAGGCAGCAAAGGACAAGACTGTCACCTCTTCAACCTTCTGTTGCTCAGGTTGAACTTATCCTCCCACTCAAATGCTTTTCTGCAGACTAGAGGCCACCAAAACAGTCCTCTGGTCCCCAAAATGCTCCTTGTGCAACCCAGGAAGGACAAATGGCTTGAGGAACGATCAGTTAAACAAATAGTACCCACCTCCCAGGCAAATAGTGATTGAATGATCTACATAGCTTGCTTACTACAAAGCAAACGTGCAGATCGATAAGGTTAATGTTTATATTGTTCCTAGTGATGATGATTATATTTAAAAGCCACTAATTGATTACTCTAAAAGCAACAGAACTCCTTTCACCATTGCACATGCCCTATGATTTTATTGTTTCCTCCACTGATTAAATTGAGCAGGCTTATGGTGAGTGTTTGAGATCCCAAGCATTGCAGTCTGACTCAGGCCTACCCCAGCTCATCCCTGTGAACTCTTAACAAGGTCTCACATGAAGTAGGCAGTGTATGACGCCTGCCCCTCAAAGATGTCCACATTTTCACTCCTGGGCTCTGTGAAGGTGCCACCTTCCAGAGCAAGTGGGACTCTGAAGATAGGGGAAAGGATCTTCAAGCAGAGAGATTATTCTGAGTTATGTGGGGAATCCAGTGCAAGCGCAGGGTTCCTAACCTAAGGAAGAGGGAGGCAGAGCTCAAGAAGATGCAAACTAGAATCTCTTGCAGACCCAGGCCCTTCCTGCAGCCCAAGAGGACTCCTGCCAGACCTCTCACCCACAGCACCCTGCAGGAATCGAATCGGGTGTTAAGGCCTCTGCATCTATAGTGATGTGCTGAATCAGCCTTCAGAACCTAAAGGATGATTCCTGAGCCTGTGTGTCATCTTCCACACTCCAGGAATAAAAAGCGTGTGTCTCCACGGACTGGGGGGACACAGTGCGAAAGGAGGGGACACACTTTGGCGCTGGTGCAGACGCAGAACTCCAGGATTGGCAGGGTGCACCACGTGTCCCTTTATCACTAGGGCTGTGAGTGCATCCGTAGGATGCTAGCGCAATTCACAGCGCTTCCAGAAGGTGCTCCTGTCTGCCTCCTAACAGCGCCGCCCTCCCTCCAGAGCGCCTCTCAGTGGGCTTCCACCACACCATCTGGATGCTCAGTGTTGCCAGGGTGGCACTGAGGCTCCCTCAGGTGAGGACTTCAGGCGCGCATGGGTCCAGGGGCTCCGCCAGATCGCTCTGAGCCCCACACTATGGCCTGTGGCTGGAGTGCAAGGGCATGTGCTTCCAAATAAGCTCGAATTGCGGGATCTGCACAGACCCCATGAAGAGTCTCAACAGAAAACAAAAATGATAAAGTCTGGTGAGTATGGCCTTGCGCAGTGCGGACCAGACCATTTCCTGGGTGACTTCTGCCGGGTCCCTGCAGCCCCCTCTTCCAAGTGTGGCCACCACACTCTTTCTAATGCTTGGAGTCAACTGTGCAAAGCACACAGGGAAAAAAAAATCCCACCCTGCTGCAGCAGGCAGTCACCTTCTGCCCTGAAGCATAAAGTTTGATTACCCTTATCTCAGTTTATCATTACATCAAAAACTGTTGATAAGGAGCCTGGCCCAGGACTCCATTTACAGAATGATACAGGCCAGTCAGCAGAAATAAGCCCGGACTCATTTTCCTTCATAATTTAACATCTTTTGCAAACTGTTTTTTTTTTTTTTTTTTTTTTTTTTTGTTAAAGCCTCTTTAGCTTTGAGCAGATTTTATTATTACTGGCTTTACGCTTTCAGGACCCAGTCGAGATGTCTTTGGCTTCAATCATTTTTCCCAGGCTCCAGGCAAGAGGCCATTGCTCCACCCACTGGATGGCACTATTATGCTGGAGGCTTGGAGTAGCTTTCCTCAAAGAGTGGTAACTGCAAGGCACTGCAAGTTACTTGGGATGTTTAGTTACAAGGAAGTGTAGACTCTTAGCCAGGCACGGTGAGATGTGCCTGCAATCTCAGTGCTTGGGAGGCTGAGGCACAAGGATTATGAACCTGGACAACCTAGTGAGATGCTGTCTTGAGATGAAAACTTCAAAAAGGGCTGGGGGTGGAGCTCAGTGCAAAGGCCCTGGGTCTAGCCTCTCTTGTCTGCCCTCCCTCTCTTCCCCCAGGAAAAGAAAAGAGAAATTTCCAGGCTGTACTCCCGATCCAGGAAGGCAAATCCATCAGGCCAGCATCTTGGAATCTACACTCTATCCTAGTGTGGTTTTTCATGAAATTTGAAGTTCGAAGACTATGACAAAGCCCTGAAAAGAGTGACAATAGGGATAGTTTACCAGTGGTCTGGACTCCCATGGTGTGACTCAGGCTGACCAGCACAGGGGATGCCAGCAGAGGAAGCATGCCACTCACCCAGATCTGTCCCTTGGGGCACCCAGTGGTGTGGTGGGGGATGGATTTCTGACTTCATGACACAATTCCGGAACAGCGACCTAGGCACTGGGTTTCACCTGCAGTCCAGGGCTGCAGCTCTCCTCAGGCACCTGGACACCCCACACATCCCTGCAGTCAGGCTGGTGGTCCCTGGCAGTTGTAGTAGCAAAGCATGAGGAACCGCCTCTGGGCCTGTGTGTCAGTTAGAGACAGGGTAAGCTCGCATGGGTAGAGACAGCCCAGGGCTGGGGCTAAAAGCGCCCACTCTGGAGCCAGACTGCTTTTATTTTTATTTAACAAACTGACATATTTATAGCCCTCGCTACATGCCTGGCACTATTATAAGTGTTCTTCAAATATTAATTTACTTCTGTCTCACAACAACCCTGGGGGGGGCACTATCACTATCCTCCTCTCTCTCTCTCTCTCTCTCTCTGTGTGTGTATGTGTGGTGCTTAGCATTGAATCTGGGGCCTCTGCAATGCACTACGTCTCTAATCCTTTTTACTTTTGTCTTTTGAGACACAACTTCACTAAGTCACCAAGTCACCCAGGCTGAATCAGACTTGTGATTCTCCTGCCTGAGCTTCCCAGAGTGCTGGGATTACAGGTGCGTGCCTGTCCATGTGTGGTGAAATCCAGTTTTATACATAAACACTAAGATTTAGAGAGCTCAGGTCATGGGTCCAGGGTCCCACAGCTGAGTAGCAACACAGCCAGAATTCCTGCCTCCCAAGGCCTGGGTGAGTTCCTGCTCTCTACCACTATATTCTGTCCTGGAATCAAGTGCCATGGTTTCATCACTCACTGGCTGCTTGACCTCCAGAAAACTGCTCACTTCCCATGCCTCAGTTTCTCCCATATAAAATCAGAATATTATTACTAACAGGACCCTGCTGAAAGAACGCTGGTGCAGTGGTTTAATGCATGTATTCTGCAGTACCACCACACAGCATGCTTGACATGTCAGCACCCTGCCGTCTGTCTTAGATTCAGAGGGGTGGTGTGAGGATTAAATTAGATAACGTATTGAAAGCGCTCGGCACAGTGCCAGGGCACATAGGACGCTCACAGTAAGCGCTATCTGTTATTCTTAGTCCAGCTGAGCCAGGCTGGTTTATTTTAGATTCTATCTGGGACCAATGTGCTGAGGGATGGGGGTGGCAGTTTGCCCTTGACTCCAGTGACCAACACAGTGGAAGCCAGACCCACCAGCAGACTAAGCAGGGTCTCTGCTTCTGATCACCCGAATACTCCTGAGAAGGTCTGACACCGGATTTGTTTATTAAGTCTCTTTCTCTATTGACCCACGTCCTGCTTTCTGATTGATCTTTAATTGGCAGTGATAGCTCTGTCTTAAATTCTGCTGCAAGACTGTCAAATAACTGCTAACTTGGAAAAGAGTTCAACAAACCAGGGAACACTGAGCCCCTGGAGTAATTCTTGGCAGAGCAACAACCTTGAGCTCCCCCATGTAACTAGCCGTGCCCAGTCACTTCTCCCTTACTAAGGGTTCTAACAAGCTTGCTTATACTTTACTGTGGCATCTCTGGTCTTTCCTCCCATAAAACTTTTGGAACTATCAAACCTATCTTCATGTTGATGAGAACTTATGTTAACTCAGTTTTGGTGGAGGCTTAGAAACCAAGGCCTGTGGAGGTATAGCTGGAAAGGAGTCTGGTCTGGGAAAGAGAGAAGTGGGTAGAGAAGGCACAGAGTGGAGATTCAAGGAGCCACTGAGGTGAGGGAGTTTAGACTGAAAGTTCAGACCCTGGAGGCATGCTGAGCCCTGGAGACTCTCACAGGTGGGTCTCCCACAGAGCTCTGAAGAGCTCCCCAAGTGGTTTTCACTCTAGTAGGAAGAGCCCAGCACAGATGGCCCCAGCCCTCTCTTATGGTTCACCTGGCATGCCAGGCTGTGTCTGTAGTGAAATCAAATGTTACTCAGGTGCCACATAGCAAGAGCTATTTGCTGTACACCCACTGTGTGCTGCTCTCCCTGCTAACGTATAGAAGTGGTCAAGCACAGTCTTTGGTGCCTATGTGCTACGCTGCACCAAGACTCCAGCTCAGGTGACCACCATTCTGTCCATGGGCTCCTATTCTTTCTTCTACTTTCCCTGATTTCCCTGCAAAAGCACCAGTACGCACATGCATTGTGATTTTGATTGGTGTCTAGATTCTTCTCAGGTTACAGAAAAAAAAAAAAAAAAAAAAAGCTAATGATACCACAGCCTTCCTGTTCAGTTCTATTAAGCCACTGGAGTCAATCATCTCACTGATGATGTGAGGTGAAACATGCTCCCCTCCAAGCTGCCCATGTACCATGGACCCAGTGGGCAGCTGGTGAGGGGTTTTCCTTCTGATCTCCGAGCCATCTATTGAACTGCCACAATGCTGAGCCCACTTATGCTGATGGCTTCAGATGTGGGGTCACCTGCTGAGTGGCTAAAGCCCAGCGGCCCAGGGCAGTCAGGGAGTCTTTGTGGACCACACAGCTAACCGCCTCAGCGTGTGTGAAACACAGCTCTGGGGTCAGAGTGGATGCAAGTGTGGGCAGATGATCCAGGCCCTTCCCACCCCACCCGGGCCTTGGCCTAAGCTGTTCTCTATGCCTGGAATGCCCTCCCCCTCGGCAATGTCCACCTGTCCAAATCCTACCTAGTTCAAGGACCAGCTCAAATATCAGCGGCTCCACAGAGCCTCGCCTGACCACCCCGGCCAGAAATAACTTCTGTCTTCTCAGCTGCACAGGTCTGTCCTCTCCCCACTGGCTCATCACCACACATCACTGGGACAGTGGCTCTTTGTGCACCTCAGGTCTCTGAAGCCCTCAGGAAGACCCTTGAGTTCCCAAAGTGCCGCTCGTCCCTCCAAGCCTGACACCTCCAGCCCTCCCTGCACAGAGTAGACCCTTGTAAAACAAAGTCTTGTGCCAGAAATGGCCAAAACAGAGACCACAGTATGACCTATCCTCCTTTGGCTGCTCTTCATTCTGTGGTTTTTAGGAATATGCTGATTTGATCTTGCAATTACCAAGGGGAGGCTTAGGGACCTAGAGATGTGGACAACACTGTGGAGATCAAAACTGCTTCCAGAGTCCCCGCTCTTCACGTGAGGGGGTGCAGACAGCCTCTCCTGGGAAGGGAAGTGTTATTTTCTCAAAGAACTTCATCTGCTCTGGTTGTTATGTGCCAGTTCCTTGGCAGAGTGGGAATTCCTGACTTTATTTTTAAGTACAGACTCCAATAATAGGCTGAGTAATTGCATATCTTCCAGAGGCCTTATTATACATGTACCAACATATTGAACTTTTAGAACCCATATTATCTTCCTGTAAATATATGCTGGAAACCTTAAATTTGCAATGTGTAGCAGCAATGAGTATTTGGCTTTTTGTTCCCTCTCAAGGTATCATGAATAAAGCACAAACTGTAAACAAAAAATGCTAACTCACAGGTAACAACTTCTCCAAATGTGTCTGATTAAGAGGCCCCCCGCAAGCATCACTAAGAAAAATATCTGGTTCTGTAACAGTCACTCCCAACTTGGGGTGTGCACTTCCACTCAGTGATGGTGCAAAGGAAAAAGGTTTCCCACAAACAGTCCTGGGGAAGAGGACAAAGATGCATAGGAGGTCTTTACCAGCCAGGGTCGGGATGGGGAAATGAATGCCAGTCACACTCAGGGGCAGAAGGACTTTGGGAAGAAAGTGATGGATATTGCCATTTGTCCCATCCTATCCCATCCCATCCCATCCACTGTACCCTAGACAGGGAAGCCAGTGTGAAGAAAAATGAAGGGAGGAGAACTGGTCCTGCAGCCCTTGCAAAGAAGAATAGTGTCATAATTACTTGGCTAACAGGAATAAAGATGCAACAGGAGATCTACAAAACGGTTTAGTTCAGAAAAAAGGCTGTGGTGAATGAAGACACCCATACAGGTTAATCCTCCATTCAGTATGAAGATTCCCCTCCCAAACATGACTCAGTGAAAAAGAATTAACAGCAATATCAAATGGATAGCAAACTGCACAGTGGTCTGTGTTTTCATGATCAACTCAGCAATGCCGGAAAGAAAATGTGAAGGATATGTTCAAAGACCCAAGTTCAAATCTTGACTCCGTTATCCACTCCCACTGTGTCTCAAGAGAGTGACTTACTTTTCAGTTCCATGGTTTCTTCTTCGATAAAGCAGTGATAATAGAGCCTGCTTCATGCAGCTGTTCTGAGGGGTGCATGATATAAGCAAGATCCTCATCTTGAGACCCCAGGAGGATGCTGTCTAGATTCAAATGACTAGCACTAATGTTCAGTGTTAGGTGGGCTGCTTGTGCTCCTCCTCCCAGCTGTTTTGGGGTCAATTTCCCTAGTGCATGTGAGGAAGTCAGGATAAAATAGCAACAGACACCAAACTATGTGCTAGTTTCTCTTTTGCATATCAAAGTCCAGAAGTAGTATTCCTCATTATAAAAGTTGAGGAAACATATGAAAAAGCTTGGCTGCACCACCTGACAGGCCATCCACCTAACATGCTGAATGGGCTTCTTAGTAGGGAAAAAAACAACAAAACACAGCTACGTGATCAAAGCCATCAGATGCAGATTCACACTCAGTGGCATCGCAAATCTGCTGTGGAGATGAAGGGAGCAGTTGCAAAGCGTTAGCCAGGTCTTCCTCTGTCCTCAGACTCATGGTGCCCAGGCTACAGGCTCCCTCAATCCCTCCTTCACTTTTGTCACACAGCATGGGACGTATGGGTTCTCACTGGCTCCTTTAACTCTGCGACTCTGGCAGTTCCATCTCATGAAGCCCAGAGAGTCCTTACAAGTTCACACGGGGTCAGGGAAGAGTCCACCTAGGTGCAGCATGCCAGTGCAAACCAGCAGGGGTGGTAGGCAGGTGTACAGGGCTGGCACAGGCTGCCAAACAATGGAAACTTCCTGTCCTGGGTGTTAACTTTAGTTACCACAGCCAGACAGGGCTGCCAGTGGTGTAGAAGGAAAAATTGCTGTAGCCAGCTGTGCCGTTCACAGTCGGCTGGAGCCTGTGCAGCTCCACATCGTGGTGGAGCCAGCAGCCTGTTGTAGCCAAGGACAGGATGATGGATGAGCTACGCACTGTGTCCAAGTCGAGAGAATGGCAGAAGTTCACTTCAGGGTTGTTAAAATGCTAATCTGGGTGAGTTAACAAAAGCCTAACAGAAGAGGAAAGGTTGAGAAATAAGAGCACTTCATGCGGCCTCTGTGAGGGCCTCAGACCAGATCAGCTCACCATTGGGGACTTTAGGGTTGTTTTTCAAAGTAAGGAGGTTTAGTAGCTTTCCTGTCAGTAACAATGGAAGCAATTTCAGCACTGCTGTGGGCAAGGTCCGAGATGGGGGAGCAGTCAACAACAGCTCCCTCAACTAGAAGTGGTGCGGTGTGCTTCGCACAGTTATGCGATATTTATTCTCCCATGCAGTATGGGAATAAATGAAAGTAGCCCCCTCCCCCCTGTGAAAGTTGGGTGCTGCTTGCAAAACCACTGGCATCCTAGGACAGTGGCTCTAGTCGCTTTCCTTACTCAGCTCCATTCACATAAGACTCAGAAATTACCTATCTCCACCCTCATGACAGCCTCAGTATACAAGCTACACTAACAATATATTGTATCATCTTTAATCTTAAAAGCAGGAAGGCTGGACTGCCGTAAATATTTGGTGAAGACAATCTTGTTTTAAACTCTCTGGAATTAAATAATATGCTGCCAAAGAGAGACATGTGGTTCCATGTCTGGCCAAGAGGTCTGTGTTGCTACTCTATTTCTTTTTATTCTTGCTCATGTTGAATGTAAGGAATCGTGTCTTGCCCACTGGGAGTTGAATCACTGGTTACCACAGCTCGTGCCAAAAGGACATTTATGCAATAAATGTGGCCTGGTTGGCATACCCCAGTTGTCTCTTGCTTCCTCTAGAAATGAATCTAGAATGTGAAACCTTAAAGCTTATTAATTGAAATAAAAGACACTATTTTATCTAACAATATGTTAAGGAAGGAGTTCACCTCCTATGGTTACACTAATAATGGTTAGGCACACAGCCAGGCTCTTAGCTCTCCATAAAGTACATCAGAAGAGTGAAAAATGACCCTATTTCAGGTGCATTTTTCACTCTTTGTATCTTAGTGAAACTCACATGCAAGAACAATGACTAAGCTAATTACAATGGCTCATTATGACAGAGTGGCAAGAAGCGAAGCATTCTCTGTTTCACCGGGTCCTTAGCCACTGAGGGCATCTTAGTGCACCATCTCTGGTTCTTGTTCTTGCCTGTGGCCATAGGAACTACCACACCAAGCCTGAAAGTCCACTTAACCAAGTGCAGTCATAGGTAGAGCCCTTTGCAGCCAGCAAGTGGACTGAGATCCTCCCGATTTCTAAGTTGCTCTCACTCACAGGACTAGCAGATTTTTGTCACTACCATCTTTCAGATCCATCAAACCAGCGGGCCATGACCAGATGGCGCTATTAGAGGGCATCAAGATTTAAAAAAACAAAAGAGGGCAAAATGCCCACAAGTCTAAATCAAACTCAAGTTAACCAGCTGTCTGGCAACAGGGAAGTCATGATATTCCTGGCACACTGTCCTGCATCACGGAAATGTTCCTCAAAATAGGATATCTAGGCAGCTCCCCTAGTAGAACTGGGTTCAGGCAGCACTATTCTGTAGTATGCCGTCAGAAATGGTATCAGGTTGTTAATCTGCATGGGCCAATAGAAGAACCATGATTTGGAATTTTAGGGTCCTCCCTTTAACTGTCTTTGGAGACCAAAACAAAAGCAGAAACACTAACTGTGAAACACAACTCAGCTATGACTGACTATAGTATGTTGAGCTTACGATGCGTAGGTTCTAGCAATATAGACCCAAGTCACGGAGTTTATCTGGCCATTTGTATTTACCCAGACCCGAGTCAATGTTTGTGTAATATCTACCAGCTTGACAGAATATGCCTGCCACTCACTGCATTAAACATGACCACACACAACTTAATTTCCTCAGTTAAGACACCCAAGACAGCAAAGGCCTTTGCTTTTCAACAGCACAAATAATCCAGCATCGAAATCTATTGTCATAAAGCCCTGAAAGGACAACAAAATCCTCCCTGGAGCTGTCTGCGATAACATTTTGCAATACTATAAAGAAAAGAATGCTTGGAAATTTTCCCCCTAAGGAGTCTACCATTCTGAGGGACAGAGCACAAACCCAGTTAGAAAAATGTTAAACCTTTCCCTAGGGTTTCATTTTTCAAATAAACAAAACTTAATCACTTTATTATCCCAATATTAAGCAGAAAAAAAAAAAAAAAAACGACAAACATTAAGAACACAAAGCCCACCCTCTTCTACTGCAGATTGAAATTCTCACTAGCCAGAAGTTTGGGGGGATTGCTCCAGGCAATTTCCCCCAAGTACGCGGAAACAGTACGGTTATTTTTAAGGAAACGAGGCCACAGCGGCAGGTCCAATCACTGTTTCCCAAGTCTACCAAGGAATTTGTAATAATGACCCCTGTCCCCTTGGTGATCCTGCCCAGGGGCTGAGACACCCGTGCAGGAGAGCGCAGCCATAAGTTCCTCTGAGGCTGGGACTTACAGCTAGCTGCCACTGCCTGGCTCCATGGCGGTTAGTTTTTTGCAAGTCCAGGATTAAAAAAATTACCGGACAGTCACGGTCCTGGGCGGCACTGAGCAAGAATTTCTCAAATCCATTTCTCCTTCACATCTCCAAGTGCTTTCATGACCTTTCTTTTAGATCCAAGAGTTCTTCGTGACACCTAGGGGAAGCTCTAAGCCTTTGCAAATCGCCCGCGGCGGGCTGCCGCGTCCTCTTCTGCAGACCTCAGACAAACATCCCCGCTGTCAAGACGGGAAATAAAAAGTTTCCCTACCTTCCCGGAACGTCACCATGGCCCCGCGGCGCGGCTACCTCCTGGCTGCAGGACGCCCCGGCTGTGCCCGAGCAGGGCTCAGGCAGCATCGACTGCTCCTGATTTGTTTCCATCCATAATTGATGGACAGAGGACAGCGTCACACGTCTCCGCGCTCAGCTCTGGCCGCCTGGCGGAGACCCTGTCCAAGAAGCTTCCGCGACGCATTTGCAGCCGGAGAACAAAGCGCAGAAAGTTGCCTCGGAGAGTGGCCGAGAGGAGGAACTGGGAGCCCGGAGGGAGGCCAGAGGCTCAGGCCGTCGCTGGGGAGGGGCCGAGGAGGGTGGGAAGAGGCGGCCTCCTTGGGGACAGGGCTGGGGACGGGGACGGGCATGCGGGCGGGGTGGCCCCGGCCCACAGCCCGCCCCCACCAGCAGGCACAGCTCCGCCCCAGGCGCTCGGGAGGCTGTGAGCCTGCGGGGGTTGCAGCTGCTGGGCCGGGCGTCCCGGATGCGCTCCCGGGCCCCGGGCTGCAGGGGGCGTCCGGGCTGCAGGGAGATCGCGTGTCTAGCACCGCTGCGCGCCCCTCCGCGCCCGGGGACGCAGAGCAGCCCGGCTCCCAGACCGTGTACTCTGCCTGGCCGCAAACTTTTCCTGGCTCGCAACCTCCGCTGTTCCCCCTTGGAGGAGGAGGGGGCGCACAGAGCAGGGCCCCTCCCCCAAGCCGTCTGCCTAGCCGATGCCGTCAGCTCGCGCCCCGGGCACCGCTGGAAAGAGCTGCTCAAGGAGGCGAAGGGTTCCCTGGAGGCGCACGGCACGCACACTCAGGAACACTCACGAACACACACTCACGCGCGCGCACCCCGCAACCGGGCGCCGCAGCTCAGCCCCTGGGGCTCGGTCCGACTCCTGTCAGACACCCAAACCTTGACCCAGACGCGTAAAGACGGGCTTACCTCATGGGTGGGAGGAGGCTGGCGGAAAATGGAAAGCTTGTCACGATCAAGGGAAAAAGCAAACAGAGGCACCACGCAGAAACAGATCGCCCTCCGTCGCCCTGGGGCTCGCTGTCCTCGCTGGACCCCGGAACTCGCCACCCCCGAACCTCGCAGCGAACGCGGCAGGGGCGGCGGGACGGAGCTGGAGCCGAGCGAGCCGAAGCTCTGCAAATGGTGAAATTCGATCCATCTCCGAGTCAGTCCCTCAGCCAGCCAAGCCCGGCTTCCTCCGCGCCCTCGCCAGCGCGCCGCGCGGTCCCACCCCCGGTGCGTGGAGCCCCCACGCGGCGCCGCCGAGCCCCGCCAACCCCGGGCTGCAGCCCAGCCGCGCCCAGCGGACCCGGCCCGCGCAGCGCTGCTCCTTCCCGCAAGCCGGGCGCCCGAGTCAGGCGCTGGCCGCGCCCTCCGCAGCCTGCCAGGGCGCCTTTCCCTTCTGTCCCTTTTGCCTCACTTTCGGAGCTGTCCCCCAGACAGCCAGAGAGCAAATCTTTGCAACCCGGCGGAGCTCAAGTTCTGCCTGAGTTTGCCAGTCTTAAGAATTATTCTTTAAGCACATCCCTGCAAGCCCGCCCCCGCGGGACCACCCACCACCCCCAACACAACACAACACAACACACTCCCCAATTTCTCTTTATAACCACTAAGCAAAACAGCTGGGAAGAGGCAATCAAACATTGCTTTATCTTTGTAAAATAGAAATTGCCTACTAAAATTCCCATTTCTACTTTGAATGAAAGCCATTCAGTACAGTATAATTTCATAGGCTAATGAGCCTGTTTTACAGGCAAGTGTTTCATGTAATACGTTGTGTGAAAAAAATGAAAATGTCCTTGAAGTGACATCATTTAAAATTGACTGTCACAAATGAGGGGGAGTGGAGTATGTCATATATCCCCAAATAAGAGGAATTTTAATCCAAATTTCCTTTCCAAGAATGGGCTGTTTATTATTTCCGGTTGAATTATGTATCTCTAAGGGTCTCAATGACCCGGATGAACCAGGTTGTCCCTGTTTGAGAAAAAAAGCAAAGAGCTTTGCGGGGGAACTTTTAAAATGTCTGAGTCTGGTTAATCGCCGCCGTGAGAGAGGCCAGAGAAGTGGGAAGGGATCTTTCTTTCCTGCACGCTTCCTGCTCTCCTCCAGCATAGTTAGTTACACGTTTACATGTAGGGGCTTTCTGGAAGTTCCTCCGACAGTGTGGAAAAGGAACTCAAAAGTAAGACACTCCAAGCCCTGCTGCAGACCATCCAGAAGTTGTGTCCTGCTGCCTGCACTAAAGTCCAAGGGAGGAGGGCAGACGAAGGCCAGTCTTTTACTTATAAACCCTCTTCCCGCTGTTCTTGCTATTGCAAGAAAAGGGTAGGGAGCGGAAGGGACTTGGCAGCCCAGCTCCTAGTTTTTTGTGGCCAAGGCTTTGTGGAGGGGCTGGGGGGTGTGCTGTGGCTGTGCTGGGCTCTGACATCACCGCAGGTTACTTGGCAGTCAGGGCCCTTCCCAGCCAACTTCTGACCCAGAAAGCAAAGCCTCTTGCTGGCGCCCAGGCTGCTCTATTCTCCCCATCAAGGGAGCAGCAGAGCCCAGGACAGGCAGAGCACAGCATGCTGCTGAATGAAGAGGAAAGGAGGTGTCACAGGCCAGCACGACTCAGACCCCCACACCCAGGGACGGAGAGCTGGTGCCTGGTTCCCAGGCTGCAGTAGTAGCAAAGGCAACAAACAGAAGTTCAGTTCTCTGGATTCTTCAGTTCTTCGCTTTAACTGCATAACAGCCAGCTTTGCAGAACATGTTTTCCCTAGTTCTTAGAGCTAGGAATAGAACTAGGTGGCAGATGGGTTTGCTGCTAGCCATGGATGGACTGGATGAGTTTCCAGTCTAAATATTAGCCAGGAGCTCCATGTCCACCCCTGTGTTTGGTCTGCTAGGGGATGGGCCAGGGAGCTCATGAGAAGAGAAGGCTGTCCTTCACTTTTCCATGAAAATTAAGTCTGTCCCTGAGGCTCTGTCTTCTATCTCTGGTTTCTAGAAAGAATCTTGATAGGAAGAGCATACTTTTCATTTGGACATTTGTGGCAAGAAGTCGCAGGACACTGCCCCCTCCATGAGGCTGCCACTGTCACAGCAGGCTGACACTTGGTTCCATCAGTGTATTTTACATCCTTTTAATCCTGCTAATTGTGCAGCATCCCACCCGACCCCCACACTTGGTGCTCTGCCTGGATACCTGCCATTACACTCTGTGCCACGTTGTCCGCTGCCTCTCTGTTTTCTGGGATACTCTCCCCCATATGCGCTGTAGCTTCATTTATGCTTTTCTTAACAAAAATGAAAGAAATGCTGAGATATCACCATCTTCCTCATTCTACTAACACACTGGTGAATCTAATTGTCTCTCCTCTGCTGGGGGCCTGAGCTCTACCGAGTCATGTGGTAGAGAGAGTGACATCCCACCAGACACTTCTGGATGCCAAGGTCCTGCTGTCCCCTACCTGGCAGCCCTAGTGCTCAGGATGGTGGTGGACAGTGAATAAATAAATCCTGGCTAAACACATCTGGTGAAGGAGCCTGCAGCCTCCTCCTGCTCGCCTGCGCGCTCCCACAGGAAGGCTTGCTGTTCTTCCAGGATACCTCTCCAGAGGGGGGATTCAGCCTGTTTCCCCAGGCCCAGCAGGGTACCAGCCTGAGTCTATTATATGGGGCCAGTGAATGAATGACCGAAAGGCAATCTCTGGCTATTTTCGTACTCAGAAAGAAAAATTTTCGTGCTCATCTCTGTGTAGTGAATGATGATGTTGTAGTATTACATGTATAATAAGTAATATACTTCTTTAACGGTCATCTGGATATTATAGAAAATCTTTGTATACAACTGCCCATAAAAATTACAATTAGAAAGTACAATTTTTTAATTTAATTATTAACCAAAATGGATATGGCGACTCCATTCTAAGCATTTGTAGGCACCATTATTATCATCATTATAATTGTTCAAGTGACTCGTTAATCCCACACACATGCAGCTACTAGCTACGATTTGTGGCATACACCTTATTTAACTGTAATAGTAGTTAACAGCCAGGTCTCAGCTATTAGGGGTTGCTCTAGATTCAAATTCAGCTTGGATTCAAATCCTCCCCCTCTTCCTAGATTTGTACCTAGGGATCATTTATATAACCACCCTGGGCTTCTCATCTGTGAAGCAGTGATTGTGACAACAATGTTTCAAATGGATTTTTATGGAGATTGGATATGATAACACATATGTAAAATGTTTAGCATCTGACTTAGCATACCACATGCACAGAATAAATATTAGCCAACATTTTTATAGATGTGGGGAAGGCAGTGTAATGCTGGCATCTTCTGGAACTGAGCTAGAAACTCAAAGCCAAATTCCCACATGACTCGTGCCTTTACGGTCCCACCAGAGGTGCTCATTAAATCCCAATCAATTTCCCTCCTCCACCTTGTCTGTGTGGCCAGGTCTCCTCATTGAAGTGCACATGCCTCACTGTCCAGTTGACAGGAAGAAACATTTTGCATGAATTTCAATGAGTAACACAGTTTAGAATGTAGATTTTTGTGTTCCAAAGTGAAGAGAAAGGTATTGGAATTTCAAAGGTAGCCGCAGCTTCTGCAATGACTTCGATTTGGAATGCACACATGCACAGGATAGGAAGTGCTTTTGTGGCAAGGGATTGGCTTCAAAACTAATCTGCACGCTCTGAGACACGATGAATCATTAATAACACAGACCCACGTCCCGGCATCTGCACAGTGCAGCTGGCTTTCTTGTGTCAGGACCGCACATATGAAAATGACTCTGCCAAGATATTTCACTTTAATGAAAAATATTTATCATGGTAAATCTTAAACCTCAACATTTTAGTGACATAATTCATTTCTATTATTATGTACTATGATAGTACACCATAGTGGTTCTGCTTATGTTAGGAATGATAAAAATGTGCATTTTTAGGCATTTTGACTACTCTACCTTAGCATGAATAATTTTTGTTGCTTACTCTGAGCAAAAGGAATGCACCATCATTTATGAAAATAATAAATCAGTTATTTATCTAATTTTTCTAGTAACTTTTAGGTGCCACTGTGTGAACCCAGAATGTTCAAGCCAAATGAAAAGAATCAGGCTTTCAAGCAAAGCAAAACGAAACAAAATTCATCATTCCACAAGTAAGATGAACTTTAAGCAATACTGGCTCTTCTGCAAACAGATGAGTGGTATGCAGACTGCTACCATCTTATCAGTGATCTTTTGAACAAACAGAAACAAAATAAATGTTTTGTAGCTAGGGTAAGACAACAAGCCAATGATTTAGCCCGAGTTGCTCAGTGGTGCTACTACGTACATTGGCGAGGAATACTTTGGATTCTGCCAACCACCTCTTATACCAGCAGATAAAAAGCTGATACTACATTCCTGATGAATTTCTTCCCATGTATTTATGGGAACCAATTCTTTAATCTTGAGGAACTGGGGTTCATGATGCCTATTAACTGTTAGAACGGCTTAACAAAGGAAAGGTATTGACAATAAGCAAATGCAGAGAAGTACTTAAAACCTTGGGTTTCTTTGTAGCTAAAAGATTTATTGTAGGTCATAGTTTTAGAGGTCTCAGATCAGAGTCGGAGGCTCCAAGGCAGGGTGTTGTGTGGGAGGAGAAACAGTTCAGGGCAGGCAGGATGTAGCAAGCAGGGAGGCAGCGCAGCAGCAAGCAGCCAACAATGTCAGTAGCCTCTTCCTGCCCCTTGTATTCTATCCAGGTTGCCTGCCCTTAGATTGAGCAGCACTCACACACCCAGGGAGGGCCTTCCCATTACCCAGACCCAGAACTATGCCAAACCAATCAGTGGACTAGTCTCATAATCACCTGTCTTTAGTCTCAGCATCACACACTCAGGATCTGGTCACCTCTGAAAACTTTCACCTCTGACTGCATGAGTCTTGAGGAAACATTTAGACATAAGCCGTAAGAGTCAGGTCAAGTGAAACATCTACCTTTAGACTTTTGACGAATCAGCATATTACTTCTTTACCTTCCCATCAACAAAGTAGAAATGTTCCTTTTTCCGGACAGCCTCACCAGCACTTGTTATTGGTTGATATTTTTGATGCTTTCCATTCCTTCTATGGTCACATGATAGCTCACTGTTGCCTTAATTTGGATTTCTCTAAGGCCAGAAATGCTGAAAAGACAAACTTTATTCATATATTTATGGGCCACTGATACCTATTATTCTGAGGTGTTTTATTGATTTTTATATATTAAATAATAAATTCATGAAAAAGAAATTAGGAAAACAATGCCATTCACAGCAGCATCAAGAAAAGTAGAGTGATACCTTGGTTCATAAATTTAATTCATTTATGAAGGAAAAATGGCTCCAGTTCATCAACAATGCGGACTTTGCAAACAGAAGCAAAATCTTTATGCATGCTTCTTATCTTAACCTGAACTGTTGGGCTGGGGAGATGGCTCAATAGAATACGCGCCAAGGGCAAAGGTCTGAGTTCAATCCCTGGTTCCATAAAAAAAAAAAAAAAAAAAAAAAAAAAAAAAAAAAAAAAAAAAAAAAAAAAAAAAAAAAA